>BHFT01055080.1:0-48943 GCA_004320025.1 Laticauda laticaudata | reverse complement strand
AAAAAAAAAAAAAAAAGAGATAATCCTGGTAGAGGCAACTCTTATAGGTTAGAATATAAAGGGAAGAACTGGGTAATCTGCAATATTTTATTTATTTTTATTTCAGTAAAATGTTGCATGATATTACTTCCAAATATGGTAAAAAACTGCAACTATTAATAAATGTGTATGAACCAGCATATCAGATATTGTATATACAGTTGTAACAGTATATATGTTGTTATATATATCTGAATATGTATATTCAGATTCAGTCACTTACCCATTGATGCGTTTATATACTGCTGCTTTAATAGATTTTGAAGCCACAAAATCCTCAGAATGGCCAGAAAACAATTTCAGGACCTGGGGAATTGCAGGGCTTATACCAGGTAGTAATTTCTTCCCTTCAGCAGTCTTTGGTAATGGAATTATGCATAATTCTCCATTATGAAAGAATATCTGACAAATACATATATATAAATTTATGAAATCTGAAAATTCTTTGAAAGTGTGTCAAAAATTATCAAGTCTATGACTGAAAGGATCTTGAAAAAACATAATAAATTCAAAATTACAATATTATTCCAAAAAATTAGCTTTTTAGGTATTTGACATTCTTAAGTCTCTTACCCGATGGATGCTGTTTTCAGGATTCAACCATTTTGGAAGGTAGTCAGCTGCTTCTATCAGAAGGAATTCACCATCATTGTCATCCACTCTATTCAAATAAATAGAGTATTTACTCATTATATGGAATTAGTGTACCCTAATTTAATTCAATGCACATGGATACCATGCTGTAATGCAGTCTTTATTCACAGAAAAAATCCTCCCCATAGTTTATTTCAATAAAGCATCTGCAAAGAATACTTTGCAGACACTTTGCAAAGAACAGCTAAAATCATAATCTGTTTAATCAGCAAATAAAAATACCTAGCTAATAATTCTGGAAATTCCTTTGTAATTTCTTTTATGAGGTAAACAATAAACCATTCATCTTCAATGTTATCTCCAAACTTTGTGTGACCAGTAATATGAGCAGGTAGATTTCCTAGAAAGAACAGAAGTTATTAGATTACTTCCAAAAAATATTTGGCAACATCTCAGGATAGATCATAATTTACAGCAACTCAGGACGGATCATAAAAGATTAAAAGCAATGAAACTTAATACCAAAACTTAAGTAGCATATAAAACATTCAATCCACATATATATAAAGACAAACAAACCAAAGTGACAGACAGAATTTGATTTAAATCTGTTGACCAATAAAAGTTACAATCCATGAAACACAAAACGATCCCCCTAACAATATGAATTATTAGCAACCATTTGTGAGACAAACTTATAAATAATGTAGCAAAATTTTGCTATTTTTACAGAAATAACTTTCTCTTTGTTATTTAACAAACACTGTAAATAGAGTCCCAGAGCAGTCTGACAGCAGCTCTTAAATACAGGAAGTCCTTGGCTTACAACCATTTGTTTAGTGACCATTCAAAATTACAAGAGCACTGAAAAGAGTGGCTTATGTCCATCTTTCACACCATTGCAGCCTCCCCATGATATGGAATCAACATTGTTCACACTTACGACTGCTATGCTTTGATCCCTATGATCAAAGTTCAGATGCTTGGAAACTAGTTCATATTTATGACTGTTGCTGTGTCCCAGGGCCATATAATCACCTTTTGTGACTTTCTCACAAGCAAAGTCAATAGGGAAGCCAGTTTCACTTAGCAACTGGATTTCTAATTTATCAATTGCAGTGTTTCACTTAACAGCTGTGGCAAGAAAGATCGTAAAATGAGGCAAAACTCACTTAACAAATGTCCCTCTTAGCAACAGAAATTTTGGAGCCAATTGTGGCTTTAAGTAGAGAACTACCTGAGAAAGAATGGATTATCTTATTGTAATGATGTCAAAAATAACTGTTGTTGGAATAACTGCAAATTTTTCACATATGCAGAACAGCTCCATTTTTTCTCTTTGTATTACTCTTTGTCTGCTTTAAACATTTATTTTTTTTGGGATAACAATTTTACATAATTAACAATATTTTTTTAAAATCCTGTATTCTGTACTAGAGATTGGTAAGAAGATAAAGTAAGAAAACAGCAAGTTTAAGAGATAGAGAAAGGAATAGTACAATTTTCTCATAATTAGGATAAACAATTGAATGGGTACAGGCAATCCTTTTGGCCTGTCTGCCCTTCAAAGGGTTAGGAGAATATCTCATTGAAGTCACTGGAGAAAAATTACATTTTTCCTGTTTTTCCCAATTGTTTATGCTGCCAAAAATGACAGCTTTGCTGCGGAAAACTGCATTACTGAAAGTTGGCAATTTCGTCACCAAATTTTGGCATGTGATTTGGGGATGCTGTGGGTACAGAAAAATGGGGGTTGGTAAACTGTTTGCCATCCATAGTTTAATCCTCTTTGGTTTAGAATTTTTTATAATTTTACCTTTTTAAACAACAGATAGATATATAATAATATAAAAACTTAACATAAGCCTATTTTTTTTAAAAAAAGTTTTGTATGACTATTAAAACTTAAAGCAGTTTCAAGCTATCTCAATTTGAAACTTTGAGATTATTAAACAATAATAACCATGTTGTTTCTTAGGAAAATAAGCTGCGAAGAACATTGCCACAGCACAGTTGGAATACCACTTTCCCCCCTCATTTTCCAAAACATCCACTGCTAAGTACTGAAGGAGGAAGAGAATGTTACAGTATAATTGCTCGTGTGTATAAAGACAGCGTTAGATAGCATTGTTTTACCTTTTGCAGGTTTGTACTTTAGATTAAATGACTCATTTTGCCAGATGTAGGAAACCAGGATAGGGGCAAAATGTGCTAGTATTTTTTCAATATATTGTTGTAGGATGTCTTGAAGATATTCTGGGTCTTCCGATTCATGTATCAGGAATAACTGGTAATGGACTGTGTCCTCAACAGCCACAAAACCTAACTCCTTCTCCATTCTGTACAGGCCCCTTTTAAAAGAGAAATATTTTAAAGCCATTTCTACACAGAGGGCCCCCATATGAAAATGCCAGTTAATGAATGAATGATTTGCTACCCAACTGATTTGTCAATCTTTCAATGAATTATTCAAAAGAATCCCCTTTATATATTTTTTTATAAATCCTTAGTAAGACCACAGCTGGAACACTGCGTCCAGTTTTGGTCACATTACAAAAAAAAAGATGGAGAGACTTTGGAAAAAGTGCAGAGAAGAGCAACGAAGATGATTTAAGAGCCTGGAAACAAAAATACGAAGAAAGGTTGCAAGAATCAGGTCTGGCCAATCTAGAGAAAAGAAAGACTAAGGTGGATATGGTAGCAGTATCACAGTATTTTGAGGGGTTGCCACAAAGAGGAGGAGGGGGGGGTTCAACTTATTTCCCCAAAGCACCAGGAGACAAGAAACAATGGATGGAAACTAATAAGAGGGAGAAGCAATCTGGAACTAAAAAGAAATTTCCTGACAGTGAGAACAATTAGTCAATGGAAGTTGTGGGTGCTCCATCACTGGAAGTTTTTAAGAAGAGATTGGGCAACATTTCTCTGAAATAGGGTCTCCTGCTTAAGCAGGGGGTTGGACTAGAAGACCTCCTAAGGTCCCTTCCAGCTCTACTCTGGCTTTCCGATTTCCACTCGGGCACTATTTTCAGTTCAGCTAAGAGCTGCCTTAATCCACTGGCTCTGAAGCTGCTTTTAGTCTTTGCAAAGGAAGAAAGGCAAACTTTTATGAAACATACACGCCTCTTTCTCGATAAATATGGATATTCACNACTGGCTCTGAAGCTGCTTTTAGTCTTTGCAAAGGAAGAAAGGCAAACTTTTATGAAACATACACGCCTCTTTCTCGATAAATATGGATATTCACATACTTCTATTAATAAAACAGAGGTTTGGGAGGGGGGAGATGCATGCCCGCCAAAACCCAGCTCTGCTTCCAGAGCAAACGACTCACCTCAGGGTCGCTAACTCCACCGCCTTAAGCGGTGAAGCGGCTGCTCTTAGGTCATCGCGGCGCGCCGCGGCCTGCGCGTCCGCCCGCCCGCCCTCTCGCTACCATAGAGAAGGGACTTCCGCTCGGCCGGAGTGGGAAGGAGAAGGAGGGGGCGTCGCCATGGCGGCCGGGGCTGAGCCGGCCGGCCGGCTGCGCCGACGAGGACCGAGATGAACCGCTGAGGCGGTAGGATGATCTCACGATACACCCGGAAGCCGGTGGCCCCCGACGCCCAGGGGATGTGAGTGACGTTCTCTTGGGCCAAACCCGAAGCGCGGGTCCCTGAGAGCCTTTCCAGGCGCTGCCAGCCCTTCCGGAGAAGCGGTCTTGCCGTCCAGGGAGCCCCGCGGCGGCCTGGCGAGGCTCTTTTCGCCGCCTTTCCCCCTCTAAATTCTTCTGTGCTGTTCCCACGTCCTTCGGCTCGAGCGCTCCCGGAGGAGGGCTCCCCCGAGCGGTTCGAGGCAGCGCGACGCCCGCGTCTTCTGCAAATTTCTCTCAACGAAAGACAAGCAAGCGGGCGCATCCTTGGGTGGAAGGGAGGTCAGTCCAATCTGGAGACTCGGGCCTGTGAGAGGAGAGAGCTCTGGGCTTCGTTGGGAAGTGCTCCAATCAATCAGAACAGAACTAGAAGGGACCTTGGAGGTCTTCTAGTCTAACCCCCAGCTCAAGCAGGAGAACCTATACTATTTCAGGTTGCGGTGGCTGTCCAGTCTTTTCTCAAAAACTTCCCGTGATAGAATAGAATAGAATTAAATTTCTCTGATGGGCCAAGGGTGATTGGACACACAAGGAATTTGTCTGAGTGCAAATAGCACTAGCAGCAATAGCACTTAGACTTATATACCGCTTTATAGTGCTTTCCAGCCCTCTCAAAGCGGTTTACAGAGTCAGCATATGGCCCCCAACAACCGGGGTCCTAATCTTACCCACCTCGGAAGGATGGAAGGCTGAGTTCAACCTTGACCCTGGTGAGATTCGATCTGCCAAATTGCAGTAGGAGTAGCTTGCAGTACTGCACTCTAACCGCTGCATCACTGAGGCTCCCTAAATGCTCTCAGTGTACGTAAAACAAAAGATCCATTCATAAAGAGTCAAGAATCATAAGGTACAACACTTCATGATAGTCATAGGCTAAAATAAGCAATCAAATCATACTAAACAGTCAATATAAATTATAAGGATACAAGTGGCAACTCACAGTCACAAGTGGGAGGGGATGGGTGATAAGGAGCGATGAGAAGATTAACAGTAGCAGTAGTGCAGACTTTGTAAATAGTTGAACTGTGTTGAGGGAGTTATTTGTTTAGCAGAGTAATGGCATTTGGGAAAAAAACTGTCCTTGTGTCTAGTTGTTCTGGTGTGTGGTGCTCTATAGGGTCGTTTTGAGGGAAGGAGTTGAAACAGTTTATGTCCAGGATGTAAATATTTTCACAGTCCTCTTTTTGACTTGTGCAATATACAGATCCTCGATTGAAGGCAGGTTGGTAGTAATTATTTTTTCTGCGGTCCTAATAACTCTCGGAAGGTGATGAAGCACCTACAACTTCTTAAGGAAAGCTGTTCCACTGGTTAACTCTTAGGAAGTTTCTCCTTCATTCCATCTTGCTTCTCTCCTTGATTAGTTTTTACATCCATTGTTTCTTGTTTTGCCTTCTGGTGCTTTGGAAAATAAGTTGACCCCCTCTTTCTTGTTCGTAGCAGCCCCTCAAATACTGGAATACTGCCATCATCTCATCCCTAGTCCTTCTTTTCTCTAGACTGGACATACTCAAATTCTATAAATTCTCCAGGCCTTTAATCATCTTAGTTGCTCTTTGCACTTTTTCCAAAGTCTCAACATCTGTTTTGTAATGTGGTGATCAAAACTGGATGCAGTATTCCAGGTGTGGTCTTCCCAAGGCTTTATAAAGCAGTACTAATAATACTTCATGTGATTTTGATTCTAGGCCTCTGTTTATACAACCAAGGATTGGATTAGCTTTTTTGGCTGCTGTTGCACACTGCTGGCTCATGTTCAAGCGATTGTCCACAAAGGCTTCAAGGTCCCTCTCACAGTTACTGTTTTTGAGCCAGGTTTCACCTAGCTCTGTACTTGTACCTTTGGTTTTTCCTGCACAGATGTAAAACCTTGCTTTTCTCCAGTTGTTGGCTCATTGCTCAAGTCTGTCAAAATCCTTTTGGATCCTGACCTTGTCTTCTGAGGTGTTTCAGTCTGTGTGCCCAGGGATAGAGTATTACCTTTCTCAGGATATCAAACAGACAGAAAAGCTTTATGATTTTCATGAGGAGGAGAAATGCAGAGGGCCTTGCAGATTTCACACTTACAGTGGCATAAAAAGTTTGGATTTTTTTTTTATCATTTCAGGAAGAATTAAAACCAGGGCATTAAACCATGATTTGTTGAGGCACGGTACATTGTTTATTGGGTTGCATTTTCATGATATGCAAAGAAAAGCAGAGAGTTCACAAGTTTAGCCATTTCTGGCTTTGTACAGCCATGATTAGTAACTGGATCCTCATTGCACCCTAAATCAAAAACGAGTACAGTAGAAGTAGTCCTTGACTTACAACCATAATGAAGCCCAAAATATCTGCTGCTAAGCAAGACAGTTCCTAATAGTTTTGCCCCATTTTGCATCCTTTTTTATACAGATGTTAAGTGAATCATGCAGTTGTTAAGTGAATCTGGCTTCCCCATCGTGTTGGAAGCCAGCTGGGAAGGTTACAGATAATGATCACTTGATTCCATTATGCTACACTGTTGTAAATACATGCCAGTTTCCAAGTATTGGAATTTTGATCATGTGACGATAAGGATGCTGCAACCATCATAAGTGTGAAAACGAAGCATAAGTCCCTTTTTTTCAGTACTGTTGTAACTTTAAATGGATCATTTAAGAAATTGGTTGTAAGTGAGGACTATCTGTAATTTCCACCTTGGATCTCAACCAGATCTTTCTTCTTAATATATTTCAGGGAGGAGAGGCATGAAATAACGCTGCATTACATACATTTATATAACAGTGCCAGGACATCCATGGATTTCTTGTTCAAATATACTAAGGATAAATTATGTGTGGAAAAATACCAAAAATGATAGGAAAATTGGGACCTTGTAAGGCTACAGTAAATTTCTCTTCTCAGGATTGCATAGGCTGGTTGATTTGTCTACAGAGCTGGAGTGAATCTCACCTTTTTCAGGTTCGTGAACTGTGGTTGGATCAGGGTGCTTTTAAGAGAGAGAATTGGTAAAAGGTTTGTGGCTTATAAACTGGGGATTTTATGTTGAAGTTCATGAAAATACTATACACTTTCTAATAATTTTAAAGCTATCTGTTTACTGATTTGAGGAAATTCAGTGTCACCAAGCAAATGATATTTTTATTTATTTTTAGTCGAGGACTTACAAAGAATACCTTAGAACATCATCCCCTGCCGGACTCACTGGATGACAGTTACCCATCCACTGAAAGTCAAGAAGATATTTCAAGGTATTGGGATATATCATTAATTGTGGTGCAGAGTTAGGAAAGAAAAAGTTAGAAAAGAAGCATTCTTTTATCCATTTTTTTATTTTCCTTTTTTTAAACCTCTGTTCAAAAGCTATATTAAATAGCTGTGTTTGGAGATGATGCTGGGATCAAAAGAAACAAGCCATGCTGTACAATCAGTGACTATATTTGGTCATGATGAAAGAGCACAACCATTCTGGAAATGAACAATGAGTATTTGTACAAAGCAAAATAAGTTTTAAATAGACACATTATATAGCAGAAGCATGAACAACATTTTTTCATTCAATTTATATGGCTGCCCAACTCACTGTCAGGAACTTTGGGCATTTACAAAGATAAAACATATGTGTGGATATATAATGAAGGAGAGCAGGGGGGGGGGGGGGNGGGGGGGGGGGGGGGGGGGGGAGAGTGAAAGTAAACAAGTCATTAGCTTAGAGTTGTTGCATTCCCACACTTCAAGTCCAATCCTCCCAAATTCCATTAATCCTTTTTTGACGCCAATTTAACTGTTGAAACTTTAGTTGGCCAGATTCTTGTGTATAGGCTTGGGAGAAAAAAATCTGTGTTGCAACCTTACCAGTGATCCTGACTGCGCGCACACACACACACACACACACACACACAATTTCATTTGAAAAATTAAGTCATCAGTATGCATATTACTTTCTCTCAAGATTGATTTATCCTTTTTCTCTTCCCTTCAAAATATGCACTTTAGTGAGTCTGAAAGTACAAAAGAGTCAAACTATCGAGCAGACAATGCAAACTCATGGTCTGCTTGTCAGAGCTTCACAGGCACCTCCACTGAAGACAGTTCAGTTTTTTCTTGGGGCTATGATGTGAGTATTGTTCTTTACCTTTAAATTACAGCAGTGGTTCTCAACCTTTTCTTTACCACAGACCCCCCTTTAAAGGCCTTTTGTGGCCACAGACCATGGCCATGGATCCCCATGACTTAACTCACATTTTAAATCACAATGAATGTAGATAGATATACGTGGTCTTAGGATAATGTTACAGGATCCAATCTGGGTCAGTCCCTGGGGCCAGAGCTTCCGGGTTCTTTCTTGAGCCCAACTCTCTAATGGAGTGTCTGCTCTTCTGTGTGTGGCATTTACAGTGCCTGTTGCATGTGGCTTTTTACATGTTGATTAGGGTGTGTAGATGGCTGGCTTTTAAGTCAATAGCTGTTGCTTGCTTGACCACGCCCATCCCTCGACTTCCCAGTACTTGGTAGGCTGGTGGTAAATCACCATTCCTATTGACTGACGGGGCTGTTTCCCAGGCTTCAATCGCTTTCCTGGCTGTTTTTGTGCTTACTCATCCAACAATCTTAGGAGCTGCAAAATTGGATGTGTATCCTTGTTCATTAAATCACAACATTTCTTCAAGCCTTTGCAGACCTCCTGTAATGATATCACGCCCCGCCCCCCCGGGGTTTGTAGAATTATAACATTTGGTTGAATAAGGTTAGACTCTCATAAGAATCGATGTATGATTTCACATTTTGATCTTGAAGAATGAGCTTATGAATGAGTTTATAAGAAAACCTCTACAAATTTTGAAATATTTCTGTTTTACAAAATCAAAACCAGAAGTTAATGTCCTTGATAATTATCATAATTTCCAGGAGTAATTGTTTTATTTTTCATCCAATTTCCTTCTAAATATTTTTTTCTAATTTGGTAAACCTGAAGATTCTATTAAGCCTAGGATGCGTTGGTTTATCTTAGTTGATTTTATTTTAGATATCCCTGGAGAGGGTTTCTTTGGGATTTTCTAAGCAATTAATTTCATTTCTTGGATCAGTATTTTTGCATAGTATTATAAAAAAATAAGTTTATCTATTGTAAAGAAAAAAAGCCTTCTGAGAACATGATTAATGTCATATATCTTCCCGACTAATTTTTTTTGCCTTTTCCTCACCTAGGAATTTGATAGGGCTGCTACCCGGCAAGTTCAGCAAATATTCAGGCACATTGATGAGCTCCTTTATGAACAAAAACCATGTTTATATGTTAGCCTAGAGGAGGAATGCGAACAATGGATGTCAAGGTTTCCTCACCTCAGGTATCTCAAATATAAATGACTACTACGTACTTTAGAGTACTGAAGAGCTACTCTGTTTACATGTGTATTGTCCATTATGGTAGGCAATCTGATTTTTTGTCAACTTCAATCCCTGCATACTTGCTGGATGTTTTTGAGGCGTGCTTATTTTTATTTATTCATTTATTTTATTTATCAAACAAAAATTACAAATTCAAACAAAGAAAATAAAAATGCAACAGGGTCTATAGGCATGCCAGTGCATTTATGCATGCTTATTAGGACCGTCTTAAATATGGAGTGAGGTTAACCACAGAGGTTAACTTAGAATTAAAACTCTGAAAGATAATGACTGAGACAACTGAAGCAGATAAGATATCCCAGACTTTGACAGGTCTGTTACAAAAACTGAATTTGTTTATAATAGATTTAGAGTACTTTACTTTAAGTTTAGAGCTGTTGTTCACATGGATGACATTACAATTAAGCTTAAAAAAAGTCATTTACAGGTAAAGCATTACTATGGACAATTTAGTGTTCCATACCTAAGTCTGGCCACAAGTATTGCAGTTCTAAACTATCCAAATCAAGAATTTCAAGAATTGTAGCATTAGGTGTTCTGTTATGGGCAGAAAAACGCAAGACTTTTCTTTTAAAGTATTTCTGAACTCTCTTAATTGTATTAATGACCAATATGTGGTAAGAAATTCCAGAGGGTTGAATAGTATTCAAGGATTGGCCTAGTATATGTGCATAATTTTTTTAGAGCAGATCATGTTTAACAAGTTTATTCAAAGCAATTAATACTTCATAATTTCCTCTTTGACATCAGGATTGTGGGGAAGCAAATAATGATACCAACTGACGAAGGCTATGGATGGTATATTAGTTCAGCGTGTAGCACTTTAACTTCATCAGGCATGAGTCCCACACAAGAGAAAGATCCTAGTGAGTAAGTGCCTGCGATCATTAACTCTTCACAAGGATTACAGTTACTGTTTTTGACCAACTAAGCCCTTGTCAACTGCAGCAGAGAGTGACCTTTTTAAAATTACAACCTTCTTTTTGTTTTAAGAGGTGAATATTCAACCATTCAGTCCATTTCTATCTTGAGAAGTTTTCTGCACAAACCAGGGCTGTTGTTGTTTTTTGTTAAGTAAACAGCTGTAACATTGATAATATATTTCTTCCGTGTACAAGGTATATTCCTAAGAAGCATTGGCATTATTGGTCTGGCTCCACAAAACCAGGAAAGGTCTTTGTGCCTACTTTCTATATTAGAAGTTTTGAAATTGGAGATAATTTCACTAGAAGCTACATGAAAAAAAAGAAAGAATTGGTTAACTCTTTACAAGTTGCTGCTCAGAGGGAAAAAGATACTGCTTAATTTTATGTTTAGAACTGAGCTCTGGACAATAATAGCAATAGCAGTTAGACTTATATACCGCTTCATAGTGCTTCGCAGCCCTCTCTAAGGAGTTTACAGAGTCAGCCTATTGCCCCCAACAATCTGGGTCCTCATTTTACCAACCTCAGAAGGACAGAAGGCTGAGTCAACCTTGAGGCTGGTGAGATTCGATCTGCCAAATTGCAGTAGGAGTAGCTTGCAGTATTGCACTCTAACCACTGCGCCACTGCAGCTCTTTGACTCAATAACTCAAATATTGATAGATCAATGGATAATTAAATGTCATATACACAATAATATAGAAACAATGTATACAACCTAATGAATTAATGAAGGTTCAGCATTGTAACCACCAGTTATTCTGACCCAGAATAATTATTTCAATCTCAGCAGAAATTTGGGCAGTCTGTTTATCTTAATTAGATAAATTAAGAAAACTACATCTGAGGAAGGGAGAGTATAAAGTTGGACTAAGGATGGTGAAAGTATTTTGAGGGTGATATGGAATTGAATCTGTACGTCCAGAGGTCTAATATTTTGAAAAAAGGTTATGAATATGAAGTCCTTGGTTTCTGAGCTTGGTGATTTTCTTGCAGATATTTCTTTACCTAAACTAGGTAGCATCACTAATGCTCATAAAGAGTGGGGTTTACTCTCAGTTTATATTCTAGTGGCTTGCCCTGTCAGTGTTAGTGAGAGAGGTTTTAGAAATTCTTGGGTTGAGCTGTTTACTGTTGGCTTGTTTGGCAGGTTCTTGATAAAGGTGTTGTTTACTTGGTCTAATGTTAACTTGGAGTTAATCTGAGCTCATCTGAGTGCTGATTGTTGATGGGAAGATGTTTTGATCTTTTTGTTCTCTTTTTGACTTGTTTATTCTCTTTTGCATAGTATGTAAATTTTCTTTCTGTCTATGTGTCTATTGATGGCTAATTTGTCAGCGTGCCGGGCTCCTAGAAATTCCCTAGCATTTTTGAACTTCACCTGGTCTGGGATGGTCACAATTTCCCTATTGAAATCAAAGTTTTCATCATGTCTTCTGACTGCTGGTTGGTGTTCAAGGATTGTGCCAGTCTTCTGCCTGTTTGTCCTATGTAGTAGCTGTTGCAATCATTACGCTGTCAGGAGTTACGCTGTCAGGAGTTGTCAGTAATTCCTGTTTTTGTTTTTTTTCTGTGACTGGTAGGTCTTTGGTTTGCTTAGGATGTTTTGAAGGGCTTTAGTTGGCCAAGAAAGCCAACAGTAAACAGCCCAACCAAAGAGCCTCTAAGATAACCCATCTGTAAGAAAACAGACAAGCTCAGAGAATACCAAGGATCCCTCATTTCAACCCTGAACTACAGATATTCTTTTTTATTGGTTAGGCATATATTTTTTCTACTTTCATATTATGACTGCTTCTAAGATTCCCCTTCTCCAGTACAGTTAGAAGTAAGATCTTCCATATGTGAGAAGAATATAAACAGATTCCTTTCTCTGTATCCCATTCAAGATTTAGTCATACAAAATTCTTAATACTGAAGGCTTTTGTGTAGAAGTAGTGTTCATTTCGTGATTGCAGTTGGTGCCAGCAAAATGGTCTCTAAGTAACATGGTCACTAAGCAAGCCACATGACAGGAAGACTGCAAAGATTACTGGTTGCTGCCAATTAGTTTTCTGTGTCATGCACCTGACCCATTTTTTCCATTATTTTTGCTCCCTCTCACAGGACAGAAAGATTGCTGAAGCAAGTTATCTGTACCTGAGCTGCTTTTCTCTGCAATACAGCACTTCCATAAAAAAGTGATAACCTCAAGTTAACAAATTCAGCCCTTTTACCTTGATATTAGTTAACTAGAACTGTCCCTTGGACTCTGCTGCTTGAAACTGACCAGATCTTAATTAGTTTCACACTGAATTCTTTTATTGTCATAAATGCATACTATTGATTGGAAAATGAGATATTTATTATCATTTATTACTGTCATTTATGAATAGTCACTATCCAAGGCAGTTGCTGAATGAGGATGCTCTTCTTCCTTTTATTCCATTGCCTCAAGTTTAAAGTTGTGATAGTGTACGCAAAGACAATATTTTTTAATCTGTAAGCTGCTTGAATGCCTTGTTCTACAAACAAAGCAGGGTATAAAAATTTAAGTACAAATAAACAACAGAATTTGTGCACATTTAATCTTAAAGAGAAGGAAGCCAACTTTATTATTGACATTAAAAAGCCTTGTTTGTTGTTCAGGTTTACTATCTGGGGCAAAAAGGTTCCCTTTTCTGTTTCTCTTGGTAAAGAAGACAACTTTTCAAAAATCTCTGAGCTGAAGATCTTTGAGACTGAAGAACTGGAAGATACTGTGATTATCTCTGAAGGAATAATGGAGGAATACTTAGCATTTGACCGCAGAGATGTGTAGGTATTGGATACATTTCACAACAACATATTTAGTGACTTTATAATCATCTAGAGTTTTATGTTTCTTCATAACAATAAAAAGATATACTGTATCTTTTTAGTATAAACATTATAAGCCTGTAATTTTTTTTTTTAGTTTTGATTGGATGGTAAGGGGCAGCAGATATTATCTAGCAACAAAGCCTGTTGTGAAGGCCTTTGGTGATTGCTTGACTTGCTCTTCTCCCATCAGAGATGCCCTAACGGCAGGAGAGGCTGACAAAGGCAGGGGTTCAATCAGATGGTTCAGTTCCTCCTATAAAGTGGAGAAGAGCTCTAACAGTTGTTCTCCAATTTCTGTTTCCAAATCCCAGTTCAGTAGATAAGATGAAGCTCTGTGAGAAGCTGTTGGTCAACAGTTTTAAGTATTGAACAGCTGTAATGTTTACATGCTTTTTTCAAAGGGAAGAAGAATTACACGAATGGAAAATGGGGCTTTCACCAGCTAGACGGAAATTAGGGTTTCCTCCAATCTCACCATCGTGCTGCATGAGAGATGCAGTTCTTTCCTTCGTATTTGATGATGTGTGGAGTGAAGTCTTGGGCTACATGGAGCAGCTGATCTGCAGACATTGGGAAGGTCCATCCTCAGGTTTGTCTTTAGGCTGCAATTCTGTCTATATAATGCAGGAGGTGCCCAAGCTTGGCAACTTGAAGAAGCCTGCCTGGCTGGGGAATTCTGGGAGTTGAAGTCCACGAATCTTCAAGTTGCCAAGCTTGGACATCCCTGGTAAAACGGATGCCTCTTCTAAAAACTCTTTCCCCCAAAATAATTTTAATACAGATATAGCATTAGTAATTTTTTAAATAAACTTTTTTATTTTATTTAACAAACATTCCATCTTTTCTTTGTACGGTGTGTCATCTGGTTACAAATATCTTGTGCATAATATGAGGGATCTTGGAGAGTTAGTGGACAACCAGCTAAATAGGAGCCAGCAGAGTGCAGCCGCCGCCAAAAAAGCTAATGCAATCCTAAGTTGCATTAACAGAGGGATATAATTAAGATCAAGTGAGGTACTAATACAACTCTGTAAAGCCTTAGTAAGACCACACCTAGAGTACTGCATCCAGTTTTGTTCACCACATTATAAAAAAGATGTTGAGACTCTAGAAATAGTACAGAGAAGAGCAACCAGGATGATTAGAGGACTGGAGGCTAAAACATACAACAAACAGTTGCAGAAACTGGGCTTGGCTAGTCTAGTGAAAAGAAGAACCAGGGGAGACACGATAGCGGTCTTCCAATATTTGAGGGGCTGCCACAGGGAGGAAGGGGCCAAGCTATTTTCTAAAGCCCCTATAGGCCAGTCAAGGAATAATGGATGGAAACTGAACAAGGAGAGATTTAACCTGGAAATAAGGAGAAACTTTCTGATAGTGAGAACAATCAACCAATGGAACAGCTTGACCTTGGAAGTTGTGGGAGCTTCATCACTGGAGGCTTTCAATAAAAGATTGGACTGCCATTTGTCAGAAATGGTGTACGGTCTCCCACTTGGGCGGAGGGTTGGACTAGATGATCTACAAGGTCCCTTCCAACTCTGATTATCTGTATCTGTGGTTAATACAATTTCTTTATCATAACAACAACAATTACATTACATTCTTATTTTGAACTGGTATACATAATATATCTTATCATTGTAACCAACTCCTTCCCCTCAATATTCATATATTCATATATGTTTTATATGTATATATTATCTGTCTATCATCTATGTTCATATATTTAATTTCTATTTTCCATTTCTCTTTTCCAACCATTGATAAAATGATTCCCATTTCATATAATATTCCATTCTTTTCCTTTAATTACCAGTGTTAACCTGGTAATTTCTGCACATTCTAATATTTTCCTAATCACATTCTCTTCTATTGGAATCCTTTCACTGTTCCAGTTTTGAGCAAATACTATGCTAGCTGCAGTTAATCCATGAATAATTAAATAGGTCTTTTCTTCATTATAACTTTCAGGTATCATCCTTAACAAAAAATATTTCAGGTTTTAGATCTATATGTTGTTTTATCATCTTTTCCAACCACGTATGTATTTTTGTCCAAAATCTCTTAGCTTCACTACACATCCACCACACGTGGTAATATGTTCTCAGTGTCTAGTGACATTTCCAAAATTTAGCTGATTTATCTTTAAACATCTTTGCCAGTCTTGCCGGCACAAAATGCCATCTATAAAACCTCTTATATAACTTGTCTTTATATGCTGTTGACATTGTTAACTTATAATTTCTATCCCAAAGTTTCTGCCGTTTATCTAATTTTA
The DNA here is from genome assembly GCA_004320025.1 of Laticauda laticaudata. Taxonomy (NCBI): domain Eukaryota; kingdom Metazoa; phylum Chordata; class Lepidosauria; order Squamata; family Elapidae; genus Laticauda; species Laticauda laticaudata. The sequence continues at coordinate 33,240 of BHFT01055080.1, read as the reverse complement.
TCGTATAGCCAAAGTTTTTTGCCCATGCTATCATCATCTCGTTCACTTGCTCTGCTTCCAATTTAATACCCAATAGATAATTATACAGTTTTTCTTCTGTTCCTGAGATACAGCATTAGTAATTAGGTGCTTTTGTAATATGACGTGGACCTGTAATATATAACATGACATATTGTTTGGATATAGCAAATTGTGTATTTGTATGTAATTGACAGTGTTCAAACGTGTGTTAAAATAGTATTGGGCTTTTTGATGCTATGTTTGCCGCTTTCCTAACTCTAATAATGCTTAGTATCAATATTTGAGGCCATGTTTGACAAATTCATTTTATTTATATTCTGTTCTTATATAAACTTTTATTATTGGATTAGAACTATCTGTGTATTTTCCTTCGAAGATGTTTCACAAGGCAGGGTAGTATTTGTTTGTGAGTTGAAAGAAAACAGATTCCATTTTGTACACACCCTATCTGCTTCGACAAACGACAGGATTAGATGCTTAAAATATGAGAAACAACCTATGTTGCAACTTGTGAGATCTTATTTCCTTTCATAAGCATCTGTGTGTGTGGAACCTCTCATAATAGTGGGCTTTGGGGAAAAATCCATGATAAAAATAGTTAAAATCCATGATAAAAATAGTTACAAATAATCAAATTTGGCAAGAATACTGTGCTACATTTTATTTCTTTAATCTATTGATACTTATTCAATTATCAAGTATTTTCAAGTGTTAACCAAGTATTGCTGTAGCTCTTTAAGCAATTATGAGAGAAAGTAGGCTGCAGGTTTTTTAGTATCTTCCTGTAAGGATCTCGGTCAAATAAAGCTTCTTGTCATTTATTTGGGATATTGGTAGATGATGGGAAGAATATCATTTCTGTAGAAGCAAACAGGACAGATTCTGGAAGTCCTTTTATGCAGTTTGAACCTGTGCCTTTGGTATTACCTCGGATGCCACAAACCAAGATGCCCTCTATCCCTTCAAATCTGGTAAGTTTAATACTTGATCAACTGTCCTTCCAAAATGTTTTTTTGGGTCATGTATTATCACACCTTTTAGAAATCTTTTTTTCTGCAAATGTTCTTTTTTATATTTTGAGGGGATTGGAGTTGGAACATTAACCATTCAGTTTATTTGAAAATACTTTATGAGGTTTTAATTAAGAATAGAAGATGTTAATGTTGATTCTACTCAGTTAACAGAGATCAGCAAGGAATGTGATTTCTTTAAAGTTAACTGAATTAATCTCTTTGAATTTTTAAAATATATTCTGATTCTCACTGTGCACATTCTGCAATAATACTGTGTTAGTGGTTTAGTTTGGGTTTCATCTGTTTAATTCAGTTTCGTTCCTTTTTCTCTCTTTCATTTTCTATATAATCCTCTTGTATAACTTGTCATATGTACGGTACATAAAAGGCAGATCCAGCCAGCCCCAGTTGCTCATCAGATACCCATTGCTTGGGAATGAGTTAATAGTATTTACAAAGAGTAGAATATAACAGTGTTGTTATGAATATCTACTTACAAAGGTGGCATAAAAAACTGAGCTTAAAATTAGTCATTGATATTACATTTACTTAATTGCATCCAAAATTAAAGCATTTTCTCTCTACGTGATTTATTGCATAATAATTGGGAACAGTTCCTTTACAACTATAGAAAATAACATTAACATTAAAATAACATTCCTCTTTTTGGTAGAAATGGCCATTGGGAATAAATTATTGTGAATTAACTTTTTGTTGTTGTTTAATTATGACCAAATTTAATTTCTTCTCATCTACAGGTAAATGTTTCTCAAGGTACAAATGCTGGCCCCCAACGTAATTTGAATGGCTTGATGGTTATTCATGGGATTCCCTTACATCCAAGGAACTTGCCCTTGATGGACAAAATATTGTAAGAATGTACAAAATTTGTTTGTTCTGCGTAAAGCTGGATTAATATTTTTTTTCTTCTAGTAACTTTGGAAACAGAATACTTCTGCAAATAATTAGTCAGATAACTAATTAAAATGTGTATAATTTTAATGATGTGAAAATTGGAACATATGAAAGGCTGAGCACCAAAGAATTGAGGCCTTTGAACTATGGTGCTGGAGAAGACTCCTACGAGTCCCTTGGACTGCAAGGCGATCAAACTGGTCTGTCCTTGAGGAGATCAACCCTGATTGCTCTTTAGAAGGCCAGATCCTGAAGATGAAACTCAAATACTTTGGCCACCTAATAAGCAGGAAGGACTCCCTGGAGAAGAGCCTAATGCTGGGAACAATTGAGGGCAAAAGAAGAAGGGGACGTCAGAGAATGAGGTGGCTGGATGGAGTCACTGAAGCAGTCAGCGTGAGCTTAAATGGATTCCAGAAGATGGTAGAGGACAGGAAGGCCTGGAGGAATGTTGTCCATGGGATTGAACACGACTTCGCAACAGCAACAACAAAACTTTAATGCCTTGTTTATATTAGATTGTATTAAACCAGTAAGGATGTGAGTTGTTTTTAGGTTAAATGCACAATTTATTACATTAAATTGCTATCCTTAAATATAAATTAGATATTTATAACTGACAGGACCTAAATTTAAATACAAGAATAAAATTCTGTAAGATGGCGTGGGCTTAGTTGCTGGTGCCTATATGGACGTGTCCATACAATTTTCTTATACTGAGTGGAGTTAACAGGGTTGTCTTCTACGATGTCATTTCTTGCAGATCTTCCCTCTAAATTCCAGCTATAGGTCTGATGTTGCTTAGCTTAAAGATCAATCAAGATCAGATAGGTTTGAGGGGTCCTTGGTGCTCTCTGAGCTTGCTTGTTTTCTTGCAGATTTTTCATTACCAAACTAGGTAACATCATCAGTGTTAGTTAGGAGTGCAGTTTGCTGTCGGCTTATGTTCCTGTGGCTTGCCTGTTGGTGAGGGTGGTCTTAGAGGTTGCTTGTTTGGTTTGTTTGCTGTTGGCTTCTTTGGGTAGTTTCTTGATTGGGGTGTTGTTTACTAGATTGTTGGTCTGATGTATTAACCTTGGAGTTAATCTATGCTGATCTGGGTGCTGATTGCTGGTGGAGAGTGGTTGGGTCATTTTGTTCCTTTTTGGGCTGGGTGATAGTCTCTTTTGCATAGTTTACAGATGTTGTTAATATTTATACATAGACATTAATAAAAAAAACAAGCTCAGAGCGCATCAAGGATCTCTCATGTCAACCCTGAGCTACAAATATTCTCCTTTATCAGATAGGCTTTGCTATTTGGCATGTCATAGTACAGAAACCCTAAACAATGCATACCACCATTCAGTCTCACAAAGCTGCAAGTAGAAGATATCACACATAATAAATAAACTGACCTCAACTTTACAAAAATGAGTATCCATACAATTCTTTTAGATATCCATTCAGTATTGGTGGAAATAATATTTCCCCCTCCTGGCTCGGAGCAGAGTGCTTTTTCTTAAGCAAACCTGTGGAACAAACACAGTTTTTTTGCTGTATAATTAATGTATATGAATAGCTACTTATTTATCAATAATATCTTTACTAATTTTAAGTGTCTTAATAATCTTAATAGGGTAGTTTGGTGCCATGCCAGTTAAGCCAGAATAGACTTTCATTAACATTATTTTGCTTTTAATACAGTCTTAGTTGGGAAAGGAACTACACTTATCAGCAGTTTATACCTGTGTGCTTTGTGGCAACAGTCTCCAACCTTTGTGGCTTGATGGCCCAGCTGGGGGCATGTGTGAAAGAGAGAGGAATTGGGCTGTGTGAATGGTGGGCTGGAGCCAGTGGTGGTATTCAGCCGGTTCGCATTGGTTTGGGCAAACTGGTAGCAAGGATTTGGCGTGGTTGCTTGCTCTGCCCACCTGATCGCCCGATGTTCACTCATCCCATCTGACCAATACTCACCCGCCCAGTCACTCCTTAAGATATTTCTTTTTTCTTTTTAACCTCCCAACAATCAGCTGTTCGCAGCTGTGCCGGGATTTCCCTCACTTCTTACTGCTTCGCCCAGGAGGTTTCCCTGAGGCTAGGAAGGCAAAAAATGGAGGGAGAGGGTGCAGCTCCCCCCTCAATTTTTTGCCTTCCTGGGAGCAAAAACGCCCCCCTAGAGGCTCCTCTGAGGCCAGGAAGGCCCCAAAACGGAGCGTGGAGGGGTGCTGCGTACCCCTCTTCTGCTCTGTTTTTTTCCCTTCCTGAGCCCCACGGGAGTCTGGGAGCAAAAGTGCCCCCCCCAGAGGCTCCCATGAAGTCAGGAAGGCCCAAAAAACGGGATGGTGCTGCAAAAATAAGCCATGCCCACCCAATCACATGACCACGTCCACCTAGCCACGCCCACAGAATCAGTAGTAAAAAAAATTGAATCCCACCACTGGTATTGCACGCAGTTCAATTTGCATGAGTAGCGGGCTGGCACGCACATGCACAAGTTGAGCTGCATGCACACGTACTCCGGCCAGACTCTCATACAGCCCAATTCCGAATAGGCCATGGCCCAATAGTGGATCACGGCTTGGGCGTTGGGGACCCCTGCTTTATGGAGGAGTAAGATAATTCATTTGTAATGGTAATACTGTTTTCTCCCTATATCTAGACAATTTACCAAAATGCTGTAAAAGATGATTGATAGTTCAATGCCTTCTTATGCCTTTTCTCCCTCTCTTGGTTTTAGAGACTACGATGAAAGAATGCTTATGAGACCAGGATCCAGTTCTATCTTGTCAACTAGAGCTCGGCCAAACCGTCCCCTTGAGCTCAGTGCATCTTCTCTGTCCTACTGTGCACAGTCGGCGAGGAGACGTAACCCCCCACCACGTACCCTGCATCCTATCAATGCCAGCCTTTCTCGCTCAGGAACCCCACGACCCTTGGATGATGTCATCAGGGGAACTCGACTGTAGGTTAACCTATAAGATGACCTGAATTCCTTTCTTCTGCCATTATTTGTTGACCGATTTGGTAAATTCATAGAGCCACCTATCTCACATACATGACTCAGAGTTACCAGACCCCCCCCCAAAAAAAAAATAACACAACCAAATAGCCAAAACACCACCAACGATAACTAAAAGCTTTTAAAAATCATTTTAAAAATATATTAAAATATGTGTAAATTGAAAATGGTGTAGATGAACAATAAAATATGAGGGGGGAAAAGGGAGGGAGAGTGGAAAGGCGGAAAAGTGAATGTAACTTGACCCATTTCTGTAAAAAGAGGGGGGGGGGAATCTGTAATCATGGGAAATTGGTGTTATTAAGTCAGAAATAGGATTAAATGGCACAAAATACTTTTCCTAAAGTTATTTAGAAACCAAATATAAAAGCAAAATTGTAAGCTAACCTACCTGCAAAGTATCCCAGATTGCAAGTATTCTGCAATTAGAATTAAATTACTATTATTTTTATAATACCATTAAGAATAAAATCTGATTGGATTTTATCTTGATTGCCCCACATAATACTTTTGCTCATCCATGTTTTGTTCTAAAACTTTTTTTATTAAGAAAATTTATATGGTTATCCAACTTACAGTGACTCTGGGCAGCTTATAGAAATAGATTGGTTGCTTAAACCTTAATCAGTTGCAGCAACCACATTATCTTTCATTCTCCAGACTCAGAGAGAACAGTAATCATTTCTTTTAGTAATCCGGTACGGATCTAGAAGTATTATACTGTATAAATGACCCCATTGCAATTTGGATACAATGGTGAATGACTTCTGGAGCGTATGCCATCTGCTCATTGGGTAGATAAATGCCAAACGCTAAAGAAGGTGATACTGTTACAAAAGCTTGGAACAAATTTCAATTAGAGTTGAAAACACTTCGTTGAATGCTTGCCATGTCAGTCATTCAGCCCCATGCCCCAAAGGTGCTTTTTCAAAAGGCACCTGGACTTTCTTTTGCTTCTCATCCAAGAAGCTTCTTCAGCTCTGGCTGGATGGTGGAGAATGGAAGGATTTATACTCCTTGCAGGTAGCTGGTCATTTGCATTCTTTTAGAGAGTTCATTGAGGCCACCTGGAGGTTTATCTGTGTCCTTGTGGTCACCTGAGTAGTGCAAATGAGTGGGGAGCCTTCTTGAAAGGACTGTATTCTTCTAATGTAATACTGGAAGAAGGCTCCCCACCCATTTGCACTGCTGACATGACCCTGAGGACGCCAATCTCCAGGTGGCCTCAACAACTCACTAAAAGAATGCAAATGATCAGCTATCTGCAAGCAGTATAAACCCTTCCATTCCCCACCAAGAAGCTGACGAAGCTTCTTGGATGAGGAGCAAAACATCTTCAAAGAAAAACTAGAAAGTCCAGTTGCCTCTTGAAAAAGCTCTTGTTTGGGTCAACCATGACCTGGATGACTGAGACTCTCCATAAATATTCAGCCCCATGTTATGATGCTGTAGACTTCAGAGGCAAAGCGTATCTCCCTTTTTAAAAATTTGTCTGGTTTTTTGCATCTGGATTATGGTACTTCTTTCAGGCAACATAAGGATGGAGGACTAATTAGTGGTGCATTGAACAGTCTTGTATATATTTGAAACAGATACATTCTGGTATAAAAAGGGAGCATTTGGAAGTGAATTGCAGAAGTACCTGGGTGACCTACAGAGGTTCACTTGGAGACTTTAGTTAAGTCTCTTTTTTCAGCATAACATATCACACCGGATTGTTAATTTGCAGAAAATTAGGAGGAGGAAGTGCTGTGCATATCAACTTCCGAGCAAAGGGCAAGATGGAAAGCAATAAGTAAAACCATTCCGTCATTACTTAGTTATGAAAGTCAAAAGTGAAGGTTTTTCAGTTTCCTGTAAATCAGTGTTTTTCAACTTCAGCAACTTCATTTTATTTATTCACTTGTATTTCATGTTTCTAAACTGCCCATGTCTCTCAAACTACACATTTGTTAAAAGTTGCCACTGTTGGAGATTATTGTTACAAGCAATGTTGTTTTAAGTTAGGGGGAAAATTGGTTATGACCATTTAAAATTATGATTTAATGTAATACCAGAAAGAAATCTTGGTAAAATCATGATACGAGAGTTGTTTCAAAAGAGATGGGTGGCAAGCCAATTTCATAAATATAACAAGATCTGTTTCTCATTTCCACTGAAAGGCACCCAATGAGAAGTTCAATGCTTGCTTAGTCTCAACTTTTCCCAGGCCAACATGAGGCAAACACTACTTCAACTTGCAAGGCCTTCAGTTCTCGATTTTGTCCTTTAAAGAAGTTCATGTCAGCTTTACCATTTCTAATGGAATTGGACAGTTTGTAAGAACTGCTGGCTTTTTTTTCCAGCTCTGCTGCAAATGAGCAGCTGTCATCACCTTCTCCGATGCCATTAAGCAGAAATAATCTCCTGCCTCCGATTAGTACCATAGAAGGAACAGAACACATAGTATCCCAAAAGCAAACAGTAAGTCAACTGCTTTTTAAAAAAAGTTTCCTACTGCCCCTGTAAATTATCTGTGAGATATATATAGATATAGATAATAATTTTAAAAATCATTTTTTTGTTTTAAATTAAAGGTTTTCATTGGTGCCTCCCCTCCCCGCAGCCCATTTTGGGTGGCAAAATATTGCAGGAGGCCGTCCAGGCCAAAAACAGGCCATGGGGGCTGCACTCTGTCCCCCAACGCCTCTTTTTTGCTGCCTGAGGCACTGTGGGCTGGTCCTTTGCTATTTCCTTGCAGGCCAGATTTAGGCACTGTAGTCCGTATCCAGCCCACGGGACTTGAATTTGACATCCCTAGAAACTGAATAATATTGGTCTTATTTGTGAATTAGGTGGAGCTCAACTCAGGGATCCTGTAAGCCTGATTGTTGTAATTCATGACACTTATATTTCTTGTATTATATGTACAGATACTTCCAACTTTTCCCTTTATGTGGAACTACAATAATCTCTTAGATAACACAAAAATTTTTTGTTGGAATCACTGAACCTGGGCAAAAATAATCACAACATCTACAGCCCAAATTCTGTATTTGGGGTTAAATCCAAACTTAGGGAATTGGGAAGAAAGCTGCACTAAATAACTCCCAAGCATATATTTGGTGCTTATGTCCCAATTTTTCAAATAGCTTTTTTGGATGTAAAACCTTCGTGTTTTTCTCTTTGTGTTGCAGAAATGCCGGGTAAATGTTAACCGGGCTCGAAGTGCAGTAGCAGATGATGTCAGCCATCAACCAGTTCATGAGAGATTTTTATTACCTGAGAGTTTTTCCAGGCCTAATACATCGCATGCATTTTGGGTAAGGTGTAACTAAATTGCATTTGTTCAGAATTCCTTCTTTTGGGGACCTCTCAGGAAATTGCCAACATGTATAGGTTGTTGGAGGTCTGAAGGGAGAACATGTGCAATATGTAATACAAGTACAGGCCATTCTCAACTTGTGATCACAGTTAAGCCCAAAATTTCTGTTGCTAAGTGAGTTTCTCCACATTTTATGACTTTCCAGTTGTTAAGCGAATCACTGCAGGTCTTAAGTCAGCCACTTAGTTGTTGAGTAAATTCATCCTCCCGTCATAAGTATGAGTCAGCTGCTAAGCTTCTGAATTTTGATCATGTGACCACTAGAATGCTACAACAGTCATAAGTGTGAAAAAAGCTGCCATAAGTCACATTTTCAAGTGCCGTTGTAACTTTGACCAGTCATTAAATGAACTGTTGTAAGTTGACGACTACCTGTATATCTCTGCATGCCACCTTAACAGGAAAAGTTCCAGATCAAGCAGAGAGATTTGTTTGCATCCAAAGAAATACCAGTATGTGTTCTCTTCAGAGGGTAACCTGGAAACTATTTGGGTGCATGCTATAGTTGCATTTAGGATGGGTTGGAACCATAAAAATTCTGCTGAATATTTTGGATTTGTGTGATTTGATCCAGGACCTGATGCAATAATTTTATTTGAACCCTTTAGGCAGAAACACAGTATCGTCGTTCTTGCACTGTTATTGATTATGCTAATCAGCCACGAAATAATAAAGGATCTGCTGGTACAGGTACATTGATAATTGAACACTTTTTTAAAAAAAATGACTGCTTAACATGTAGAGTGAGTAACACAAAGCGACTTCAACGCTGGAATCTTTATTATTCTACAGATCCTGTCAACGTAGGTGTCATGGGAACCAGTTTAGGGATATCTAGCTCTTCCTACATTAATTCATTCCACCACCAGCCTCTTGGTCATTTTCTTGATGAAGATGAGGAAGATAATGATCATCCCCCTCTGGGTAAGAAGTAAAGGAACCGATTTGAGAATGTACATCATCTGTTTGGTTGCAAGCCATAAAAAAAATATTTGGCATCTTTTTCTGAAATGAGTTTTGTTGTTTTTGCCTAAAGTTTATTTCTTAAGCCGGAATAACATTTTAAATATTGTTCAGGATACGCGGCAGGGTTTGTTCTTGTTCAGTTTATTCAGTCAGTTTTACAAAAGAAGGTAGGTAGCCGCCAGCTTGTATCACAGCAATTTCAAAAAAGACAAAATTGTAACCTATCCTGTTGGGTTATGTTATGCCACATACGAATTAAAAAAAAACACAGAAGATAAGTAGACTTAGCTCAGTCGCTTTCAGAAATGATTCCTATTCAAATGCAGCTCGTTCTGGTTTCTTCACGAAACACAGCAGTGTAGCTTTGTAGATGAACTTGGTTCACACAAGACTTGTGCCAAAGGCTGATACAGGTGCACGCTTGAAAAATGTACAACAGGTTTATTGTCTTGATGTCTTGCTGGCAATCATGATGTTTTTTTACAGGAAACAAAGTAGACTTGAATTGTATAATTACTTTCAAGCCTTATCTCATTCTTGCTTAGTAGGTCTTCAGTTATATGGTTCTGTAGGAACTCATAGCCGAGCTGGATCACGAAATAAACAGGGATTGTAAGCCATCCATCGCCAAGACGAGGGAGAATCTACGGAAGCTTTTAAAGGCAGTATTCAACGACAGCAATATCAAATCCGTTTACAGAAGGAATTTAACATTTTTCTTTAGAAAATTCTTATCTTTGTATAACAACTGCCAAAGACTACGTGGTTGTATGAGAATTTTGTGCCAGCAGAAATTTGTTTTGATGGAGCACTAAAAGTTTGCGTTCCGTGGAACTCCGCTATCATGCTGTTGGTATGTTCCATTACAAAAATGTCTGGCTGAAGAATGCAGTACTGGTTAAGATTCAAAGGCTTGCTAGTTACTGATACTTAATAGCAATATGTTTAGCAATATTATTTATAATGATATTAAATTGGATTATTGTTTGGCCTGCACCTCCAGTAGTTTCCCTTAAATGTTTAAACAGCTGAGGGTTGACATTGCTAGTTCACATATTTTGAAAAAGTTGGTATTTGAAAGGATTAAACAGAGGATTAAACACTGTATATTTGAATTCATTTATGTATTTAAATGCAGGATACCATTATTTCCCAATTAAATCCATACATGTTTAACCATTTTTTAACCATGTTAACTTTGGCTAAGATTGTAAAGCACCACTTTAGTTGTATATTCTTCAACTGTAGTCAATACATACTATCTTTTTTATGTAAATGAAAATTTTTGATGAAAACTTTTAAGAAACCTTTTCACCATGTACTCAGATTTAACTATTTAGGGTTTTCTCATTCGGAAGACAAAATACTTCCTACATTTTGTAGGAGTCAAGCCCGGTGAGGTATTACAATAGATAAAAGCATTGCAACCTGAATATTGTGTTTAATGTCTGACATAATTTCAATATAATTCAACAAAGTAAGATGAACTAGGTGCCAGCTCTTAACTGATGAAGCTATGTATAAAATAAAGGTAACTGCATTTTCCCTGATACCATGTGAGAGACATAAAATAAACAAGATAGGGAAAGAGTCTTATTATGTTGTAAAATGGAGACTATTTTGTATTCAAATAAAAGCATTTTCTAGACTGTATTTGAGTTGAAATTAAATATCACGGTTGGGGCCTACTTCGATTTAAAAGTGGTCGAAATTAGAAACGGAAATATGGATTTCCAGAATACTTTTAAATTTTTCATTCTTTTTTTTGTCCTCCATCAAAGAGCTCGAGGTGGGTAAGTATGCTATGTAGTTTTAATTTCAAGGCAATCCTGTGTAAAAAGTAGGCTGAAAACTGCCAGCTCAGTCACTCAAAGTATTTATTTGGTAAACTTATATAGCTGCTCAAATACGTGACTCTGAGCAGCTTAGTTAAAAAGCACAAAATACTACAACACAATAACCAAAAATTGTAACAAAACTCTTTTAAAACGATTAAAAAAAACAATCCATAATTAATTTACAAGCGAGCACACTCTATTTCCCCAGCAACACAGTCACTTTGAAGAGACTGCATGCATGTCATCAGATCCTCAGGCCAGGCGGCAAAGCCACTTGTCCAAGTTTTTCCACAAGTCTGACATCAGAAGCAGTGATATTCCAAAGGCAGGTGCCACAGCAGCAAAGGCTCTCTTCTTGGGACCCATCAGATGACATTGCTTTGTGGATGAGATCCCAACATGCCCTTCCTTGATGGGATGAGTGGATGTGATTGGGAAGAGGCAACTCCTCAAATATATTCCCATCTCTCTGATGTAATGTTTCAAACGAAAGTGGATAAAGAATACTTGCTGCTTTTGAAGTTGCCACTTGGAGTTACCTTTAATAATGATGTCACTATTGTCTTAATTTTCTGCTAGAGCCATCAGGGCATTTTCATTTGTGGGTGTTGCGCTTCCCATACAATCAAGCAGCAGGATTAGCCTGCTGACTCAAGATCTTCTGAAGAAATCCTGATTTTCCCAATTATACTCAACAATAATAACACAGTAAGTTTTATTAATGTTCCATAGCAAATATCCAGATGAGTTCCTCTTCTGTTCGAAAATGCTATGGGCAAAAATTTGAGGCGTTTTTGGACATTCCTCAACAAGAAAAATTGGTCGTAGATCTACTTTACTTAGCAGTAATGCCTTTTGGATTTTATCAAGTTCTGGTTTGCAATTTTCTTGATTTTGATTCCTAAACTGGCTTCCTTTTTCTGAATTGTGAATTTCCTTCCTTCCATAAGGCAGGCATACAAAAATATAGAAGAATAAACTGCCTGAATGACATTAAAGCAATGTTGCTCTATCAAGAAATAGAAGCTATTGTTTTTTTTCCCAGGGACAGTAAGAAAATGAATTTATGCATAATATCAAACCACTCTTTCAATTGTAGTTTTATGAGAAAGGTAAAATTAGATGTCGTACAATGAAGAAACCATAAATCTTACTAGATGTGAATTCAGTTAAAAACTAAATGGGTAGGGGAAATGATGCATCTGGATAAGAAATACCACAAATGCAGATACTCTCTTAAGAAATGGAAAAAATGCCTATGCTTTTGGAAGTCTGCTTTTGTGCTGTCTCTCAATGGTAAGGAAGCTTTGCCACTGAAAGTCAGCAATGTGCTCAGATGGATTACAGCCCTGGGAATCCAGGTCACATGGGTTTATGCACAGAACCCTTGTTTTCTTCTCCATAGCAAATATTTTCAGAACTGGGGTTAGTGTGTTGTGTTCATTATTTTAGCCTGAGCTGTTACTTTTGCTGCCATTATATATTCTGATATTGTAAGCCAGTGAGCCACAACCTTTTGGCCACAAGGGACCAATTCTATGGAGATGTTTTTCCATGGACCGAGAGCATAGTTACATGGGCTGCCTGCATTCTATGAATGTGGCTTTGCTTGTTTTCATGGTCCAATTTCTGGCATGGTGCTGGTCTATTAGATTGGGTAACCATAAATCTGTTTAAAATCAAATTAATTTTTATACTCGGAAAATACTTACTGAAATTGCATTTTGAGTAGCTGACCTGTTAATTATGCAATCTTCTAGTGCATTGTTTTTGCTTTCACCATAGCTCTGATTCCTATATTGCTCTCAACCTGCCAACTATTTGACCTTAAAGGAACAGTTTTGTCTCATGTTTGTATTGGCTAGACATATTTTTGCTTTATGCTTATAAGAGATATTGGAAGAGATATGATTAGATAACTATTAGTTTTCCCATTGCAGCCAACCTGGGTTTGACCCTGTCAAATTGGTTGGATATGGGTTTTATCACAGCCAGCATCTCTTCCAGAATACAATTTGAGAGGTAAGATATTTAAAGACTGATCCCCAGCTGTAATCATACATAAGCCAGAAGGGACAATGCACACCCCTCTTTCGGTCACACATATCCAGAGAATTCAAACCCTCACAAACATTGATACAATTGCATATTAATCGCTTTTAAGAAACGTTCTCTTCCAGAACTCAAATCTCACTGCATTAACGTCAGTAAAGATTTCAGTTCATGCAGCACTGTTAAAATTGCTTGTAGATTTGTTAGCAAAGTTTAAAATATGTAGTCCTTATGTATGCATACAAACGATCATCATTTTGGATTCAAGGCACTATCCTGATAACAGTTTACCTACTGTATCTATGAAAAGTTGACAACAATATGTCATTTCTAACTGTTTCCAAATACCTGTAAGCTTGACTTATATGTTTCTGATACACTTCTGTTAAGTTTAACAATTTGCTAATTATTTTTAATTTTAAAGGTTTTACATTCAACAGGTGAACAATATTATTTTACAGAAATATAGTATAGTAAGGTTTTGATCAATTTATCTGTGCAGAAAATCTGTTCCTCCAAAACGTTCACATCTATTTTGCTGAAAATTTGCTAAATGTATCTAAAATCCTGCTGCATTTATTTCTTTATATCAATTAATTGCTGAAAGTGTGCTGCAAATTAAGAGTAAATGAAGATCATTTATAAAACCAGTCATTTTTTAGGGGTTGCTTTCTTTCCTCCTTTTTTGGATTTGTTTGCATACTTTGCTTCCATCCGAGCCACAAAATCTTCCATTTCCTTTTTTCTACTCCCCATTCTGCTCTGTTAAATGGAATAAAAACAAATTGGTTAAAAAAAGCAAGTATCAGCTTCTGTTATAAAAAACATTACAGCTTCTCATTTAACAACTACCTCAGGTAGGGACCTTCTGCAAATATGGTAATAAAAAGTAGTAAAAAAATAATTTTCTTAGCAATGCGCATACTTACACCAAATTTTTGCACCTGAGAATATACCCTATGAGTGAGAATAACGCTGGCATAATCCACTAGAAATCTTTATCTGAATGTGACAGCAGCAACCAGTAATCCTTATAGTATCAGTCACAATTTGCTTAGCAACCATTTTGCTTAATGACAAAGTTAATTGAACAGATTGGGGTCATTACATGAGGGTGTACATTTTATCAAAATAATTCAGAAACTGTACAATAGCATCTACATTAAAAGTATTTATACTTTTATACAGATTTAAAATAAGATTGCTGAAAGAATCAAAACCACCGTTTAAAAATTATAAAGGAAGAAACTATAACATCTATGAGCTATTATCAAGATACCTGTTAATGAAATATGCTACAAAGATTAGAAACAGATTCTCAGGAAATTGTGTTTTGCATAAGGGAATTACAGCTCAATTCAGAACCCCTACCATATATCAAGAAGTAAAATTCTTTGTCCCAATGTGAGTCGCTATATGCTAAATTTTATTTTGACATTTTATGAACTCTTTAACAATTAACAGTTTGGAAAAGTTTTTTTCCCCCAAGGATCTTTATTCCATAACCTTACTTGAATTAATATTTTCAGATCATCATCTCCTTCACCAAGTCCCATTTGTTCTCTGGATTCTTCTGCCTCTTTAGCTTCCTTTTCTGCCTGAAACAGCAACAATACTGAAATGAACTATCAATTTCTTTCCTAATCCAAACCACCAACTGCAATTAGTATTTAAGGAAATATTCCCATAGCAACCACTCTTTGAATCAAAGTGGCCAAAGCCGCACATGAACTTATGATTCATAAACGTATGAATCCCCAGGAATAATTCCAAAACTTTGACAACTTTTAATAATCTTCAAATAAACACATGTGTATTCTGTACATGTCATTGACTACTAACTTTAAATTTATTATGTTCATAACTTTAGAAAATCTTTTCTAAAAAAAACACTAGAATGTAAGAAATACAAAAGGGGATTGGTCATTTAAAAATTCCACCTTGATTTAAAAACATGACTATAATGTAAAGATAAATGATGGATGCTATATACACTGATATATTTAGAATTATATTTAGTGTTATAAGCTTTATTAATAAAACTTATCAGTTAAGCATACCTTCCTTTTTCTTGCATTTATCTTTCTCTTAGACTCATTTACAAAGGATTTATAAGATGGAAGTTCTCCAGAATCAATAGCATGTTGAATAATCTGTCTTATTCTTGGTTCATCTATATAATCAACACATAGGACAGACTCCATAATTTTGTCCATATCTCCTTTAAAGTCTTCATATGCAGCTTTAATGTCTTCCAGCTCTTCTGTGGAATGTTTGTACTTCTTTTCAAAATCTTTAATATTTTTTACAGTTATCTAGTTGATTAAAAAAAAATTAAGACACTTTTTTTTACAAGCCGAAGTTAAAAATACATTCTACATTCGCTGTTATTTAAAAGGATTTTCTTTTCCTATCATTCAAGCTCATCTGAACCAAATCTTTATGAAATAAGGTATTCTGTGTATGCATTGTTTAGAATTAGAGAAGACAGTTTCAATATAAGTAAAATCAGCAACTTACCTTACCAGTTCAGCAATGTAATCACTGCTTGGCAGCAGCTCCTGTGAGCTTTGAGCTTAATATTTTCCTGCTCTATTTGGAGATTCTAGTGTTCTAAGTCTGGGAAGTTCACATGCAAGGCCCATGTTCATTAGTAACTTCAGGATTTTTAGGGTTCAGAGTAAAAAAAAATTAAAGCTACTTGTATTTTGGCAAAAATGAATTTAAAAAATGATAATTTCTGCATTTATATAAAATTCCAGAACTGCTTCTCTTTAATTCTAGCTTTCACTAAGCCTTCTTTATTAAATTTGTTTGCTACTAATGTCAGGAACAATGAAGTGATGAAAAAAAAACAACAACCATGGCAACTGGCTTTAACTATGATAAAAGTCCACGATAAAATGATGTATTATACAAAACTTAATCGTATATCCAAAATGTTATCCTGGAAAGATTAATTCTGGCAATTCAATTATATACTTAGTATACAGAAAAAAAAACACCCACCTTTTTGAACAGCAACCTCCAGTATTCTTCCCAGTTACAATCTTGGGTCAACACAGTTGATTCCTCATCCACAATCCCTTGTTGATCATACAGTGTCCGCTGTTCCTCATCACTTAGTACTGCATAAACCTTGCCCAGGATCTAGGAGAATTCAGACAAACCTCAATAATTCAATAAATGGCTTCTTCTTGCCTCTTCCAAAGGGCCTATTTTAGGATAAAGAATGTTACATTATCACAATTCTTTCTAATAGTAAATCTACTACTGAAGACTTATCAATTTGTAATTGGGAGCACTCTAAG
Organism: Laticauda laticaudata; assembly: GCA_004320025.1. NCBI lineage: Eukaryota > Metazoa > Chordata > Lepidosauria > Squamata > Elapidae > Laticauda > Laticauda laticaudata. The sequence goes on along the minus strand of BHFT01055080.1, from coordinate 16,759 downwards.
TAAGCAGAATTTAAAGTAAAAACTTTTAAATTCTTTTAAAAACAAAACAATTGAATCTTCAAAATATGTGGTTTGTTCTTTAGATGCATAAACTTATAAAAATAACAAATTAATATATTTACTACAAGCACATTTATGCTGCTTCAATTTAATTCTAAGCAGCCGACAAATTCAAAGCCAAGCATCAAAACCACAGGATGGTAATACAGGTAGTCCTTGACTTACGACCACAACTGAGCCCAAAATTTTGTTAAGTGAAACATTTGTTGAGTTTTGCCCTGTGTTATGACCTTTATTGCCACAGTTTTTAAGTGAATCACTGCAGTTGATAAGTGAGCAACGCGGTTCTTAAGTGAATCTGGCTTCCCCACTGACTTTGCTGGTCCGAAGGTCACAAAAGGGGATTTAATACATGACCTTGGGATACACCAATGGTCATCAATACGAACCAGTTGCCAAGCAACTGAATTTTGATCACACGACCATAGGGACGCTGCAAAGATTATAACAATGAAAAACCAATCATAAGTCACCTTTTCAGTGCTATAGTAACTTTGAATGGTCACTAAAGGAAGTTGTGAAAGTTGAGGACTACCTGACCTGTAACTGGAATCTTGTGAAAAGCTCCTGAAGTCAATTTATGCTTCTTCTAACATGGAATTGGGGGGGTGGGGTGTAGGGTGTCAGTAGGCATAAATTTTTATTTTATTTCATTTTTATTAATTTATTTTGTCAAGCATGCATTTGATAATTACTACCAACCTGCCTTCAATCAAGGACCCATATACTGCACGAGTCAAAAAGAGGACTGTGAAAATATTTACATCCTGGACATAAACTGTGTCAACTCCTTCCCTCAAAACGATGCTATAGAGCACCGCACACCAGAACAACTAGACACAAGGACGGCGTTCTGACCCACACCCTTTTCCAACAAATCAAACACAATCCAAAGGGAACAAAAACCTTGTAATGCTTTTACAAAATAATTAGCTGTGATAAGCACAAGCCTTGCCAAACTGTGCGAGAGTTGCCAAAAAGATAACGACAAGAAAGATTTGCAATACAAGAATTTCCAAATACAAACTCAGATACTGGAACGTCCACAAGGCTGAGTTTCAAAAGTGCTATTGCTTCTGCAAAATAATGGTTCGTTTCAATAGCTGGCTTTTTAATCTTCCGGAAGGAGGGGCCATGTATGGCCTACTCCCGAGTCGCCCGTGCTATTGTAACTGCTCTTTTCTCTGAGTGCAATCCTACGCACACAAAGCACCTTGGCACAGGCTCCTCGGAAGCCCTCATCACTGGCTTGCCAGCCTCCACTAATCCTGAAGCAGCAGACCACTCCCTGATGGTCTTGGCCCCTCCATCTGAGTCTCGCTCTCCTCAGCCATCCATACCTGCTTCTGGCTAACCCACAACAAAACATTTTTTCCCAAAACGCCAATCACTCTGCTAACAAATGATTCGTCCAACTATTTACAAAATCTGCATTACTATTACTATTAATCTTCTCATCACTCCTTATCACCCATCCCCTCCCACTTGTGCCTGTATGACTGTAACTTTGTTGCTTGTATCCTAACAATTTTTATTGCCTGTTTCCTAGTATGATTTAATTGCTTATTGTACCCTATGACTATTATTAAGTGTTGTTCTTTATGATTCTTGATTCTTGATGAATGATTTTTTTTCTTTTATGTACACTGAGATAATTTGAACCAAAACAAATTCTTCGTGTGTGCAATCACACTTGGCCAATAAAGAATTCTATGCTATTCTATATATATAAGTATAAACAAGATTATTAATACATGAAATAGATACGAATAAAAGGGAACGTTAAGACAGGGATGGTAGGCAAGTTGGTGCACTTATGAATGCCCCTTACAGACCTCCTAGGAATGGGGTGAAACTAAATGTTTCTACATTTAGTTTATAATTGAGAGGCAGAGCCCTGCACATCACTATAGCACAGTGATTCTTAACCAGAGGTACCAATACTACATACAGGTAGAAGTCCAAAACAGGACACAAGCCAAGTTACCAAAATGTTTGCCTTGACAATTATCTCATGGGAATTGGCAGGCAAGCAACCACAGAGGACATGCTTCCCTTTTTAAATTCAAATTAGAAGGTTTTTATGGCTCTGAGAATATTCCACCACAAATCTGACCGTGATTTGGGATGCTTCTGGCCACCTTTTTTATGCCACAGGCTTAACACAAAGGATTGAGCCCCCCACCTCTACTTTTTTTCCCTCCCCCCCAACCCCCCCAGCCTTGGAAAATTACATCAAGCCAAAAGCTAGTCAGAGAATGTCAGTTACAGATTTATAGCAAGGTTCTTCAAACTTGGCAAGTTTAAGACTCAACTTCAACTCCCAGAATTCCTGAGCTAACATGAGGAGGAATTCTGGGAGTTGAAGTCCACAAGTCTTAAAAGCTGTCAAGTTTGAAGGCCCCCTGGTTTGTAGTGGTGACCCATCCAGAATCTCAACAAGGCTAATTGCCCCACCAGCTTACATCTCCAATATTTATATTGTCTTATATTTGTTGTGGCTGTCCTTTCTGGCTACCCCTGAGGTGCAATGACTGGAAATAGATAATAACAGATCATCAGAGTTAGAAGGGACCTTATAGGTCATCTAGTCCAACCCCCCATCCAAGTGGGAGACCCTACACCATTTCTGACAAATGGCAGTCCAATCTCTTCTTGAAAGTCTCCAGTGATGAAGCTCCCACAACTTCCGAGAGCAACTTCTGTTCCATTGATTGATTGTTCTCACTATCAGAAAGTTTCTCCTTATTTCCAGGTTAAATCTCTCCTTGTTCAGTTTCCATCCATTATTCCTTGTCTGGCCTACAGGTGCCTTAGAAAATGGCTTGACCCCTTCCTCCCTGTGGTATCCCCTCAAACATTGGAAGACTACTATCATGTCTCCCCGGTCCTTCTCTTCTCTAGACTAGCCAAGCCCAGTTCCTGTAACCGTTCTTCATATGTTTTGGTCTCCAGTCCCCTCATCATCCTGGTTGCTCTTCTCTGTACTTTTTCTAGAGTCTCATCATCTTTTTAATAAGGTGGTGAACAAAACTGGATGCAGTACTCTAGGTGTGGTCTTACTACGGCTTTACAGAGTGGTATCATTATTGTAATTCATACATGCAATTACTCATTCGTTATATAGAGTGGTATTAGTACCTCACTTCACCTCGATTGTATCCCTCTGTTAATGCACCTTAGGATTGCATTAGCATGCAATTTAGGATTGCAGGTTTCCACTTGCTCGTTTTCTTCTGTCTCAGAGTATGGCCTTTGTGACCCTCCCAATATGGGTGTTGTAGTCCTGTTGCCATGGGCTTTCTTGTCCTTTACACCTGCCTTTCCTCCCCCCAAAAGTTCTCAGCAGAGAATGAGAAAAAGTGCCTTCGCCGTCCCCTACGCTTCCCAGTCCCGTCTCCTCGCCAGCCACTCGGTCGGTCCGTCTCAGGTTTCCTTGAGGTTGAAAACCAAGGCTGTCACCTCGATGGAGCTTTCCCCGCAGTTCTCACTTCAGGCGACCAAACGAAGCCGTCCCCGGGGCTTTCCTCGGGACAGCTTGCCTCTGCTTCTTCCAAGGGGTGTGCTTGTGTGTGTGTTTTGTTTAACTTCCCAGCCCAGCCCTGGGATTTCCTGGTGGTCTCCCATCCCCGTAACTTCCCTCCACCGGCCCTCCGCGTTGACAGACAAGATGTGTGTGGGGGTGGGGGTGTGTGTGTGTGTGGGGGGTGTTTCCAGGGTGCTCAATGAGAAAATAAACCGCCCTCGGAGCTCGGCTCTACCTGGAAATGCCGGGTGGAGCGCTCCTTATCGGCCGGCTCAGCGCGGTCCGGATGCACCCGGAGGGAGACCCTGTGGTAGCCCCGGCGGATCTCATTGGCCGACGCCTCAGGCCTCACGCCCAGCACTTGGTACAGGTCGCCCGCACCGAAGGCCTCCNCCCCCCCCCCACACCTTTCCCTTTACGGCGCGGCTCAGGCGATGTCGCAAACAAAGGGAGTCAAGGAAATCGAAGGATCCGCGGAGCGTGAAACCGTAGAGATACGGAGATTGGTAGAGGCGCGCGCCAGCGGCAGTTTGTCCTCCACTTACGACCGCAATGGAGCCCAAAGCGTCTGTTATTGTGACATTTCTGAAGTGGGTTTTGCCCCTTTCTTGCCATGCTGGTCAAGTGATTCACTGCAGTTGAGGAGTTCGTAACCTGGTTGTTCAGCGAACCGGGCTTCCCCATTGAATTTGCTTGTCAGACCGGTCGCAAAAGGGGATCACGTAGTGGCCAAGGGATACAGCAACTGATCATAAGAATGAAACAATTGCCAAGCATCTAAATTTTGATCATGTGATCCTGGGGAATGCCTCAAAGTTTGCAACTGTGTCACAAGTAACTTTTTGTCAGTGCTGTTAACTTGGAACGGTCACTACATGAACCGTTGTAAGTTGAGGACTACCTGTACTCAACCCATCCGGAGAGGCGTGCTCTGCTTCCTGAGACATTAATGTGAGGGATGCAGAGGCGGTATTCAGCAGGTTCTGACCAGTTCTGGAGAACGGGAAGTGGAAATTTTGAGTAGTTCAGACAACTGGCAAATCCCACCTCTGACTGGCTCCGCTCCCATCTGCCTCCCGACTCCCAGCTGATGGGCTGGGTTCTCTTTTGTTGCCCTGTGCAGGAGAACGGAGCTGGAAAGCAGGTTAGTGGGGTGGGGGAGGGAATGGGTATTGTGCAGTAACCTTCCCTTGCCACGCCCAAGCCATGCCCACCAAGCCATGCCCACCAAGCCATGCCCACCAAGCCATGCCCACCAAGCCACGCCCACAGAACCAGTAGTAAAAAAAATTGAATCCCAGCACTGGAGGGATAAGTATGTCACGCTTACTCCTGGTTTTTGACTGCCAGACTAGAGTTTGCTTGCAAAAGGACGTTCACTGCAAGGGACCCAAAAGGGAAAGTTTGCTCACCTGAGCTCTGCTAGGCAGCTTTTTTCAGTTTCCGTTTTTTCCAACCTGGGGCTGTCCAGGGAACCCTGCTGATGATTTGTACATCACAGCTTAGTTATTTCCTAGGTATTCAGTACGGACAGTCCTCCAGTTACAAGAGTTCGTTTTGTGGCCATTCAAAGTTACAACAGCACTGAAAGCGGTTCATTACGTGACCGAAGTTAGAACTCACTGAAAAAAAGTGACTTATGACTGTTTTTCGCATTCATAATGACCATTGCAGCATCACATTAACAAAATTCAGACGCTTGGCAACTGACTCATATTTATGACGTTTGCAATGTCCCGGGATCATTGCGACTTTCTGACAAGCAAAATCAATGGAAAAGCCAAATTCACTTAGTATTACTAATTTAACAACAGTAGTGTTTCACTGAACAATTGTAAGCAGGTTGTAAAATGGGGCAAACCTCACTTAACAATTGTCTCCTTCCCCCCCCAAAAATGTGGGCTCAATAGTGGTTATAAATAGATTGTGATTTTTATAGAAATGTTCCCAAGGCCTTTACAGTGCAAAATAAGATTTAGAATCTGATAGGAAGGTTCAACTATCTTCATTTAGAGCAGCGTAGGCAAATCAGACTCTGAATCCAAGCGAAAAAACTAGATGCAAGTCTAGTTTTACAAGTGAGAAAGCAATCAATTAACTGCCATTAGCTACCAGAAGCATCATAAACTCAACCCCCCCCCCAAAGATAATAGCAGTAGCCCAGAATCATATGGGGGAGGGGTTCCAGTGAGTTTCTCTAGCCTAGTTTTCCACAATCAAGATTATATAGTGCTGCAACCTAATTCTCTCTCTCAAACTCTACATGGAGTAGTACATGGAGCCTTGAGTATTTCCGCTGTCATTTACAATTGTTAGTTTGCTCATGTACAAATATTTACTGTCCACTAGTCTATATACTGATGAAAACCATACTTCATTATAAAGTAAATATTAAAATATACTGGTTTCTTGACATCACCAGTGTGAAACCTTTTACTGATTTTCTTTCCAAGATACCTATTTTACTGGGATGTTTTCAATATGGCACTATTTTACCTGTCATTCTAGGTACCGGTAGAAATACCAGCTTTCAAATTGCTCAAACAAGGACTACATTTTAGTGCCGTAAACCAGGAGTGTCAGCATTATAGTTCTCCACGGGCTGGTGGGGGGGGGCAGGCAGCAGCAGGGAACAGGACGGCATGGACACCTCCTGCAGCACCCTGCTGGCCAAAACAGGGCGCAGGGGGGCTCACATGACCCTCTTGCACTGTTTTGGCTGGCAGAGTGCTGTGGGAGGCTGTTCAGGCTGAAAACAGGATGCCATGGGCCTGCATGCACCACCCCTTTCCCCCGTTTTGGCTCCCAGAGGCACCATGGGCTGCTTCTTTGCTATTTCCAGACGGGCCCTGCAGGTCAGATTTAAGCATCCCACGGACCTTGCGTTTGACACCCCTGCTATACACTATGGTTTCCACTAAGTTGGACAGAGTCCTATCAGCAACATTAAATTGTATGCTCCTACATTCTATTCATTGGAATTTCTCTTCTCACCCAACAGCCCAAATCTCAGATCTACTGCGATGTTTCCAAAATTCTGGAGTAGAAAAAATATGTCAGGACTCATTCTGCTGACACAAGAGCAGCAGTGGTGCAGTGGTTAGAATGCAGTACTGCAGGCTACTTCTGCTGATCACTGGCTGCCAGAAGTATGGCAGTTCAGGTCTCACCAGCTCAAGGTTGACTCAAAAAAATGGTTGGACTCAGCCTTCCATCCTTCCGAGGTGGGTAAATGAGGACTCAGATTGTTGAGGGCAATAGGCTGACTCTGTAAACTGCTTAAGAGGGGGCTGTAAAGCACTAAGTGGTCTATAAGTCTAAGTACTATTGCAGTACTAATCACTGCCAGATCTAAACAATACTAATATACTTTGCATAAACCGTATTATAATTCTTATTTTTGTTTTTATGTGCATATTCCTATGTGCTGTTACTAGACATGTTAAATGAATCTTCAAAATACTGTTGAAAATTTGGGGACCAATGGTTTAATTACAAATTGAAATTTGTTATAGAAATATATATATATATATATATATATATATATATATATATATATATATATATATATATATATATATATATAATATATATATATGGTTTCTCCACATATACATAATTATTTATATATTTATCTACATATTTTGCCCACTAAATTACTGTGATAAATATTTCACTGCAATAAATATTTCAATTAAATTCCTATAAATCACAAGACACAGGTTTGTACTTCAAGATGTTTTAATTAAAAAAAAAAACTATGTCCAATAGTTATTTAGACATTTTTTGGGGAAAAAACCCCTTTCCCATGATTAGCAATCACTTAAATTTCCACAAACTTGATTATAAATGCTTGACTCTTTACAAAAAAAGTAAAATACTTGTATTTATGGGGAATAACCCTCAATAAATGACAAATGATTTTCACTTGCAGTCAAGAATAACGAATAAGACATTTTTAAACTTATTCCTCAGATGGTTTTACTCTTGCACAGGTTTTCTTTGTTGCTGATGAAACAATATTGCTTTCCAAATATTTTTCAGCTTAATGGTTCTGTTACAGGTTTTTGTCGTTTTTGTGTCATTTTGAATTTATAATTTAGAATATCTCCACGCCCACTTGCTTTCAGTTGTTGTTCCCATGATCTCATTTCATTTTCATAGCGAATCTTATCATCTTCAGCAAGCTGGCTGTAGGCCTGGTAAAATAGTATATGACCTTGTCACATATATTAAGTTACAATCTTTAACTGCATTTTGATTAATCCCAAATTGAAAGCAACTCATATGAATTGTGCAAAGATATAAACCACAATTTAGAAACCTTTATGGCTTTGGTCTGCATAACTCTCCAAATTAAAATCAAACAAATCTCATGGTTTAATTTCATGTATGAAACAGTTACAAAGAAATTAGGTTCCAAAAATGGTGAATGTCTGCAAATTGTCACACAACCAATGAAGCATTTCTCTGCAAAACCTCAGCCATCTCTAATGTTTCCCAGGATTTAACATTATATAGGAGCTGTTTATGCAAATTCCTATGGGGGTGAGAGGGAATCAGAGCTTGGTTAGCTATGATCTTTTTTATTTGAAACACAAGATAAGCCTTTGTATCTGGCAAAATGTAAGTATGCTTTAATCAGTATCTTAAGGTGGAACAAAAAACAGCCCTTAAGCTAAATTTGCTCATATTATTAACTTAAAATTTATATAACTGAGATGTCAAAACTACAAAAATTGTGTCAGCTTTTCAATATTACTGAATTTTGCAACGTCTACCATAAAAGTATTGCTTGCATTTTAAAAAGTATTGCATGTATGCACAAAGCAGGCACTGGTGAAGAATTTGTTGATGAATGTAATGGTCACATAAGAGCTCCTTTAAAATAGCTATGTGCATTATTTAATAATCAATAAAATAATTGTATTTTTTAAGTAATGGGAAAATCTGATTCCCTTGAGTCTCAGGTCTCAGCCTGAAATTATTTATCCCCCAGTTATTTGGAGGAAAGCTACAATACAAATAGTATTCGACTAACAAGGGCAAGTGGAACTGGGATTTCCATTGCTAGGTGAAGTGGTTGTAAACTGAACCCAATGATTGTTAGGTAAGACAACTTCTTGCCGGTTTCCCACAGCCAAAGTCATGGGGAAGTTGGCAGGAAGCTGCAAGTTCCATTTCAGCAGGCAGGATATTGGTTGCGGTTGGGTGAGGGAGGGAGCAAGAGAGTCTGCAGGAGTGAGCCTGAGAGGCGAGTGCAGTAAAAGCATGGAGGAGCTGAGAAAAAGGTGTGCAGGGTAGGGAGATTTATTTCAGCAACTTGTGACCTTCTATGCTATTTTGCCCACTGATTTTCTAGGGGAGGTTGCAAATGGTAATCATGTGATCACTGCAACCAGTCATAATCAAAATTATGACTGCGGGGGTGCTAGAGGGCTGGAACTATGACAATCAGTCATAACTACTACTTGTTCAGAGGTGTTGTTTGTAACTTAGAATGACTGCAGACAAAATTACTGTAGGTTGAGAACGATCTATGCTGAATATCAAATCGGATATCCATCCATACCTGCATATAATATATATATTTGGTTCAGAGGAGGGAAGAAACCAGAGTTCACTATGAATTGCTGAAGGACAGCCATGTTACCCTTAGGACAGCCAAAAACCAGAAGACTGGTATACCTTTTTCAAATAACAAATTGTATGGAATGGCATAAATTTTCCTGAGATGTAGCTTATTTCATCTCATGCGAGGAGCTGCTTTTTGAATGAGCAGATATATTAGTAAAAGATTTAAACCTGCTCATTCAAAAAGCAGATTATTCAGATATAATAGATCAATAACCCTGGGTTCATATATAGACCTGTTTCCAATAATTAGAGCTATGATATAGCCCATGGGTATCAAACTCGATTGCATCACAAGCTGGATCCTGACTTTTTTGCCTTTGCGGAGCTGGGGTGGGCATGACCTACGTGTGACATATACCAGCCCCCATTTTGACAGACCTGATATGGACAACAACTCCTTTCACAGTAGCACATTCAATTATCAACATTTTAAAATCTCTGGCTGCAAACGTAAATATGATTTGTAATTTAGGTATCAGCTTAAATTTGGCATCAACACCAGTTTTATGACAGTACCTGCTTTTGAAAACTGGGTAGGGTTTTCCATTCTTCACATAAAGCTTTAAACTTTTCCTATGTGAAAGGGAAAAAAAAGAATTCACTAAAATTATGTGGATATCCCTTAGTCACGTTATTTGTTCTGTACTTATTTGAGACAATATTTATTAGTCTCAAATAAGATTACCAAATGATCCAATGTAAATAAATTATAATTAATTTCATACTGCTCTTCAATCAATTTATGGTACTTGTGAGAATCTAAGTACAGCTATAAGTGATTCACAATAAAATTATAAACTCAGCAAACTTAATTTTTGTTGAGTTATGGATGAAGCAGGAATGAAAAATGGAATGGCAAAAGCAAAGTTGATAAATTATAAATAGCTTTCCTAAATTCTTACTTGCTAGCTAATTTAATAACTAAAGGACCCTAACATTGCTTTTGGAAATATGTGGTTTCTTCTCTGCAGATCTCCAAAGTCAAAAAATAACTTATGTGTTGAAACTGGAAATAACCTTTAAAAATTTAAAGTAGCTCTGAAAAAAAGAAGGAAATTAAAACTCAGTCATTAAAATTAGGTGATACAGGTAGACCTCAACTTACAACAGTTCATTTAGTGACCGTTCAAAATTACAATGGCAACTTTAAAAAAGGCACATGACTATTTTTCGCATAACTGTTGTAGCATCCCCACAGTCACATGATCAAAATTTATACAGTTGCAGTGGCCTAGAGTCATGTGATCAGCTTTTGCTACCTTCTGACAAGCAAAGCCAATGGGGAAGTCAGATTCACTCAACAACTATGTTAGTAACTTAACAAATGCAATGATTCATTTGACAACCATGGCAAGAAAAGTCATAAAATAGGGCAAACTCACTTAACAAATGTTTCACTTAGCAATATAAATTTATGGGCTCAATTGTGTTTGTAACTTGAGGACTACCTGTATATCATTTTTTGTTACCATTAGTTTTATTCACTTGGGGGGAGGGTACAGTATACCAATTCATTTCAGGGATTTGGAATAATACAAAGTTTAACACTCTTTTCTTTATGTTACTTGCCATCTCTTTTTGTTTACCTGATTTGAGGTGCCTTCAATTTCTTGGAAATGTTCAGAAACAAATATATTGAAGGAACTCAGATTTTTTTTGGGTTTTCCAAATGCTGTTAATTCCTAGATAACAAATGGACAGGATTTTTGTAAAACAATGTGTTTACTGATAAGGAACACAATCAAGGAAAGTCAGTAAGAGACTGTACATTAAGGCAATTTGGAAGCATCCTATATCTCAGAGCCTGCTCTGAATTCCAGTCCTTACTAGAGACTCCGATTTTACTAATACAGCATTCCATTATGAGGCACTTTCATCACATTATTTAAACAACGTTTTATTGTAAAGATACAAAAGACTGTAAAGGAGAACAGAAAGGAATAATCTGAATGTAAGCATACTGGCTTTATAATTAATAGACAAAAACCAATTATTTCTATTTTTGGCAAGTTACCATCAGTCAATTATAAAAGGCAGCTTTACTTGGAACACCTTACATCCTTCAATAGCCTCAACCATTGACATCTGCCTATTTCAGGTCTTTGAGAAGGACTGAATAGGTGAATAAAAATGCTAAATTCAGTCTGAACATCAGGTTGACTTTGCAACAAACCATAATAATAACGAACTTGGAAATTAGAAAGGTCTATCAATTTGATCCTGAGTTTTCAGATGATTAAATAGGGCTTGTCTTTTGGTGCCATTATTTTTTTGTTATTTTTATTTGGTTTTTAATCCTATATTCACTGCCCAGACTCACAATTGCAAATAAGCAACCATATAATTTGAGTTAGAAATTAACTCTGATATTAGTATGTGAAATATATCCTTCGATGGCATATAACTTGATCAAAAGATGTGACCCATGTCATTTATTGTTAGTGTGAATTAACACAATTTAGAAGTTTCTTTATCAAAATAATGGTAAGTATACACAGTGGGTCACAGTTAGAGATATTTCAAAAGGAAAAAAACCTCATACACAAACAAAACCAGGATAAAATGTATTTAGTACTGAGGATTTGCTGGTACAACAATGTCCTCAAATATTTGGATGATGAGAATAGTAAGCACAAACCTTCTTTATTTTTCCTTGTTTTCTTATTTGTCTCCTTATCCTTTTTTCCTCTTTCAAAGCTGCCTCCTCTACAGGATTTAACTCAGATTTATATTTGGCCATTTGTTCTTTATATTGATCCCATTCCAATTTCACAATTGCTTCATAATGCTAAAAATAAAGAAAACCAAATTTTGCAATAAACAGGTACACATATCTATCACGCAATATTGAAAGATCAAATGTCAAAGAAATGACATTATCTTTCTATGAATACAAGAAGCATTTCTTGTCAGTTCTAAGAGTTCAAGATTCCTAATTTGCATTGCACTCATGTTGGAAGTGATGCTTCTGGGTTGAAAGGATTAGCAGGTGACATTACTATTGCCTTGGGATCCCCAGTTGGAGGCTCCTTTCACAGGAGCTGCAGCGAAGGATGGGAGATCACCCCACTCAATGGTGGGATTCAAAATCTTTACTACCAGTTGTGTGGGCGTGGCTTGGTGGGTGTGGCAGAGAAAGGATACTGTAAAATCTCCAACCAGAGGTGGTATTTGCTGGTTCTCCAAACTACTCAAAATTTCCACTACTAGTTCTCCAGAACTGGTCAGAATCTGCTGAATACCACCTCTGGCTGCTCCAACGCAGCACTCAGGTCTTGATCATGGGCTCGCTCGCTAACCTCCAACCCAGCATCCTAACCACATTAGCCACTGTTCTCCATGATTCCTAATGAAAATAATATTCTATTTGCAAGCAAACAAATACGTATAGAGGACAAAATCATACATACTTGTTTTTCATGTTGTGGTAATTCCCTCCAGATACGCCCAATCTCTTTTATTAACTGCTGACTGTTTAGTTCTAGATAATAACAATAATATGACTATAATAGTAATCATAATCTATAAAGATTTACAATTTACATGACACCTGTATATCAGAGCAGTGGCAGACTAAGTTAAACTTTAGTATATATACCATTCACAATTACCCCAATTATCTGAGAAATCTAAACAAGAGATTTAGTGAACAAACTGTATTTCTTTAGCTATGAAATCACTCCCAGTTCTTTTACATAATAAGAAAAAAAGGGATAATAGCTTTTTAAGGAGATTGTCCTTTTGGGAAAAAAAATTGTAACAGTAAATTTCGATGGTGCAATTACTAGAAAAATAAAAAAAGGCATAAGGATGTGTGGCACATCGGTATTGGCTGCCTGCCATGTCTCTCTCTGGCCGGCTGCTGCTGGACTTGTCGCCACTGGCCTTACAGGGGCTCTTCGCCCTCCTGGGTATGCTGCTCTCAGCCGCTCTGCTGGGCTACTCCTATTTGGTGTGGAGCAACTCAGTCCAGATCTACGACCTATGGAGTGCCTTGCCTGGCATCACCTTTGGGCTGTGCCACTCCCATCCTGCACAACCTCCATGGTGGCCTTGTTGCAAGATGGAGATCACCCCTTCCTCCTTTGTGCTCTCAATCCCCACCTTCCCTGGCCACTAAGCCAGCCTGGCTGTGGCAGGGGTTGATCAGCAGAGGACTCCAGCCTTACAATCCTGCACAGAGAAGGTGGAGGTTTGCTCCAGGGCTGTAGCAGAGTGTTGCACCGAGAGGCCTTCACAGGTAACTCTTGGTTCATCAAAAGAGGTGCAGGCTGGGGGCTTGGCAGCCAGGGAAGGTGGGATTTGGGGGCACAAAGGAGAAAGGAGTAAACTCCCACTCCCTCCCATTGCAGGGCCGCCGTGGAGCTCATGCAGGGCAGGGGACAGATCTTGGCCTACTTGCCCCATGCCAGGCAGGAGCAGCCCAAGTGAAAAAAATAAGCACCCCCCAAAATAAGCTTTAATGCTTACTTTCAAACCCCAAAGAAGACAAGCTCAAAAATTTGGGCTTGAAAATAAGCATGAGGGCTTATTTTGGGGGATGTCTTATTTTTGAGAAAACACAGTATGTACATAAATAATACAGATTTTTGTGGACTTATTTCTTTCAGTTTACTAACTTAAAATATTTTTACAATTTTAAAATATTTATAACCTGCCCTGGAAAACTGATCGGATTACAACTAAATTCAATAAAAGTACATTAAACAGATATCAAGGAAACAAATTTCTTAACTTTAGACAAACTTACCTGGATATTTTTTCTTATAAAAGTCACGCTGTTTATTTAGAAAAGTAAGGAATAATGACAGAGGACGCTTTGGACTACTGACAGAACTAAAATATTTTGAAAAACATTTCTCTAGTGAAGGAGTGACAGTGCATCTACGGTAGACAGAAACAAAAACATCAACTATTAATACATTTAAACTGTAACAATTATATAAATAATGGGAAGCTAGGCATTATTTTAAAAAAGACACATAAACTGAAGAGTTTTAGAGAAAGCAGTCACCAATAAAGGAAAATATTTATAGTTTCAAGATTGAAATGAAGGGTCTTTGGTGCTCTCTGAACTTGGTTGTTTTTTTGCACACATTTTATTACCCCAGTAATATCATCAGTGCAAAAATATGAAAGTCAGTTAAAATGATATCCTAATTATAAAATTAGAAATAATGTCCTAATTTAAACATTTTACCTAAGCCTAAAACAAAATCACCAAGGTTTTAAAGTTGCATCTTGATTTCCTCTAAGATATGGAATCTCAAAGTGAAAACAGGAGGAAAATGAACAGTAAGAAAAAAAATATTACACAGAACATATTTGTCAGAATTCTATATAAAATTAATCACAATGTTAAGTTTTAAAAGATCCCAGACCGGACTACACCAGCCTTTCTCAATCTGGAAGAGCCCTTTAAACAATTTTCACCTTTGGGGGGGGAACCCTTGCATAAAAATTACAAAACCTGACACAAAAGCTTCACAATTCAGTTCAAACCTAGAAAACCCACATTTTACAACAGCGAATAATTGCAAAGGAAATCCACCGCAGCTGGAAATTCCTACCACCACGAGTGCTAACACTGGGAAGGCGCAAAATTCAAGAGAAAATGTTTCTCTTTTTCAACCTCTGGGCAGAACCCTAAAAGCCCACAAAGTTAACAAGGTGCAGGGACTCATAATACTAGATGGCTTATTTCTGGCTTAGCAGTTATGTGCCCATTACAGCAAAAAAAACTTTAGTCTGAAATCAGTTTGTGGGTTTTTGATGGCTTTTTGATTGCAATGACACAAAACACTTTAGTGCGCTTTTGGTTTTGTGTCGATTTCGTTTGCTTGATTTAATTTTTGCACTCTAACCCAAACATGAACCCCATTCATAGTTTATAAACACAAGTGTTTTTTTTTAATAAACAATAAGGTGGATACTAATAGAGATACACCCTTCTCAAATCACTTAAGTATATTAAAACCCAACACACACTTCTTTACGTGAATGCCTATTTATAATTCAAAAGGGCAGGAAGGGAACCCAATGGGGAAGGCATTCCCAATAAAGTAACCCGGGATGAGGGGCCGACGGCCGTAACTGAGGCTCGCGGGACTGAGGAAAAAAAGCCCCGTAATTTAGCACATTTTTATCTTAAAATAATAATCGTAATCTGGGTCCTTTTTTCTCTGGAGGCCCAGATTAGGAAAATGCAGGCAGGTGAAATTTGGAATTACAGGTAGGATTCTTTCAGCCAGAAAGCATAAAATGGCTATTCTGAAAAAGCTCGTGCTTTTATAACCATTTTTAGTACAGAATTACTATATTCCAGGCCCCGGTTTCTGAAACAGACGCCGTGTGCTTCGGTTCCTCGTGTCTTAGACACACGAGGAGACAACCCCCAACCCATCCCAAAGAACAGGAAAACAAGGAAGAAAGGTGAAAATGAGGCTGTGGGTACGAGCTTTGCTGGGCCTCCAAACGGCCCGGGAGACGTTGGAACCCCAATCGGTCAGGTCGTCGGAAGGTCGCTCTGCAAAGCGGGCGTCGAGCGAACCAGCCCGGTCCCCGCCAAACGAAGGTCAGCGGGACGGAGGCACCAAAACGTTGTGAAGGAAGCGGGCATGAGCGCCGGGGTTTGCTTTACCTGAGGAGGCCACGTGAGCCAGACACGGATACCGAGGCTAACAGACGAGCGACCAGTGCTACCGCCATCGCGCTCTTCCCCTCAGGCGACCCTCCGCCCTCCCTCCCCCCCCAAATCCCGCGCCCAACCGGTATGGTCCAGGGGCGACCCGGATATTCCTTCACCGCCAACATAAAGGGAGGCGGGACTCCGCTCGGCGCATGCCCCCTGGCAGCCCGAGAGGCGTGGGGGAAGACGCACTCTTTCTTTGCGGGGTCCGTAGTCAATGTATGGATAGAATACAGAAAGAAAAGAGGAGATGGTGGATTTGGGGGAGGGGGCACTGACAGAGAAGTACCCTTGGTTGCCGTTATCCCGCCCCCGAAATGCACGTGCACTTGGATCCTTTTGGCGGGAAATCAATTTTCTACGGCAAAACCAATCGGGACAGGGAGACTTTATTCCCGCCCACACCGGGAAAAGAAGGAATGGGTGAGGTAAAAACGGAGGCGGGCTCAATGGGCCACGTGCCTGTTAAGTCCTTCCAGAGACGGAACTGGGGTGGAAACGAAAGGATGGCGCATGCGTGATACCATCTGAAAGCGGCGACAGTGACGGGAACGAAAGCTCGGGTGTGTTTGAAGGCCGTGGGTGCCAAGAAAGCCGCCCAGAGCTTTTAGAGCAGTGGTCCCCAAACTTGGCCACTTTGACTTGTGGACTTCAGTTCCCAGAATTCTCCAACCAGCTGGAGAATTCTGGGAGTTGAAGTTCACAAGTCTTAAAGTGGCCAAGTTTTGGAGACCCCTGTTTTAGACTAGAGCAGGGGCAGGGAAACGTGGGTCTTTTATCACTTATGGACTTCAACTCCCAGAATTCCTGAGTGAGCCATAAAAGGTTCCCCATCCCTGGCCGCCTGG
>BHFT01055077.1:0-22110 GCA_004320025.1 Laticauda laticaudata | reverse complement strand
CAATGGATGGAAAATTTGTTCGTCCGCTGTGTCCTTTTTACATACGTTCTGCATCCGTCGACCGATGTGACCTAGCCTTTAGCAAATAGCTGGGCCAAAAATCAGTCCGGGCAATCAATGGGGTGGCAGGTGTTTTAGCTCCCTCCCATCCAGCAATCATGTCATATACTCCATGTCTAGTGTCTGGTTAATTTTTGCAGCCCACATCTGGTTGACCTTATCAATGATAGCAGGAGATGTCTATCCAATAATTTCTAATAATTCTGTTACTCCAAGAAATCTCACAAGATCATATCAGTGTACACAGGATATTCATAATTATACTTAAGCACAATATTCCAAAACATAGATTGTTTTCCTTATAGCCTTAGGGTAGCTCAGATCCCCAATCAATGTTATTTGGAAGCTCAGATCCCCAGTCAATGTTATCTGGAAGCCGTCTTAAATGACAAGTGTACTAAAGTTATCCATTAAAATGCTACATTTGGTACCTTAGTGTTAAGTCTATATCAGGGAAGTCAAACTGGTTTTCTTCAAAGGCTGGATCAGCATTGTGGTTGTCCTCCATGGGCCAGCCAGGGTGAGGGGAGAGACAGGATGAACAGTATACAGGATGGACACCTCTTGCAGATCCTGCCAGCCAAAATGGAGCACCCTCGGCCTCATTTTGGCAGGCAGGAAGGGTTAGGGTGCACCCCGTTTTGGCCAGCAGGGTACTGCAAAAGGCTGCACAGGCTGAAAATGGGGTGTGGGAGGGCCGCACATGGCCCCCTCACACCCCATTTTCACTAGCAGAGACACCTCAGGCCAGGTCTTTGCTATTTCCAGGCCAGCCCCATGAGTCAGACCTAAGCACCTCGCAGGCCAGAGCCTTGAGTTTGACACCATTAGTCTATATCAGAGATCTCCAACCTTGGCCACTTTAAGACTTGTGGACTTCAATTCCCAGAATTCCTCAGCCAGCTTTGTCCACAAGTCTTAAAGTGGTCAAGGTTGGAGACCCCTGGTCTATATCATACTTAGATGTGTAAAGAGCAGGTCTTTGGTTAAACCATGTATTAAACTGTTACAAACTTACAATATTTTTGGTGTATTTGGATTGCTTTAACTTATTTTGTACTGGTCTTTCTTAATCAATAAAGATAATGGTTAGAAGACAGACTTTGTTCTCATGTTTTCTAATATGAGCCTAAGGCCAGAAAAGTGAATGCTTGCCACAGTGGCCAATGCCAATTAATTAAATGGTTGACTTGGTTGTGTTGGGTCTAGCAGTTCCTTGCATATGCCTTGGGCACTGTTTGGTTTCTAAGAACTGCCCTTTTGCACTTTGTAATGGTAACCTAATTGAAGGGTATTGTTGGCTGGAAAAAAAAGATGAGTTGAAAAGATCAGACTTGATGACTTGTAAGATTACTGATTCAAGAAAAGAGATTCAGTGAAGTGTCAAGGAATGAAATGTGCTGCAGTGCTTAAGTGTTGTGTCTCTGCCACAGAGATAGATTGGAAGAAACCACAATTAGTTGTCTGCTTTTGGTAATTTTTGTCCTTACAGTCCTAATGAATTCCATTTGCTATTGGCTAGAGTTAATGGAAAATGAGAAGGCAAGGGGAATGTTAAATAACCACAGAAATGCACTCAGGACCCCAGTATGGAATGTCGGCAATTATGACTTCTATGTTTATTTCAAAGAAGCAGAACATGACCATGCCATTTGTTAAAGAACCCTGATTTTCTAATGCCTAAAAGGCACCACTGCTTTATCAGTTGCCTTAACTTTAAAGCAGCAATCACCACTACCCCAGGTTAGCAGAGAAGCATGAAAATGTCAGTCTTCTGTTACAGAAAAGCCCTTCTTTTGATTTTGCCACCTTCAACTGTTTTGTTTTTCCGATACGTTCTTGCTGATGTCTATTGCTGTTTGTCTTCTGATGCCAGCATTTGCACGTTATCAAAGAATGGTGAATTATAAAAGTTGTCAGCCCTGGTAGGTAGACAAACCAGGAGATCAATCCCATAGGAAGGCCAAAACTACTTTTGTTCAGATTGGCTATAATAACAGGACATTGCAAGCCTTAAAACTTAGAATAATAGAGTTGGAACCAGTGGTGGTATTCACCCGGTTCAGTGGGTGTGGCTTGGTGGCCGCGCTTTGTGCGCATGCACACTTTGCATGCACGTGTGTGCCAAACATGCACTTTATGCACGTGCAGAGGCATTCTAATTTGATTCCTGCAAGCCTGCACGATGCTGGTTGCTGCTGCAGCTGCTGCGTGGTGCTATTCTGCACCGCACAAAGCAGCTGCGCTTTGAATTATGTTCTTTGAACATAAAAGTGAGTATGGGAGCCCGTGCAGGCGAGCGGGCCAAACACAGAGCAGTGAAGAGAATCAGTTCAGTCTCCACTGCTCATCACCACTACCAGCTCTGCAGAACTGGGCAGAGCTGGTCAAATACCACCACTGGTTGGAAGGGACTTTGGAGGTCTTCTAGTCCAACCTCCTGCTTTAGCAGGAGATCCTATACAATTTCAGACAAGTGGCTGTCCAGTCTTTTCTTTAAAAAACCTCCAGTGATGGAGGCAACATAGTGGTCAATACTTGGAATGCACTACCTGACTCTGTTGTTACATCCTCAAACTCTCACTCCTTTACCCTTAAAACTATTGACCTCACCTGATTCCTGAGAGGTCTGTAAGGGGCATGCATAGGTGCACAATTGTGCCTACCATCCCACAATTGTACCTACCATTCCTGTCCTATTGTCCCCATTTATTCACACCTATTTCCTATATTCATACTTTTGTTTATTCTTATACCTATTATCTTGTAAGCAATTGACAAATCAAATAAATAAATAAATAAAAATAAACTTCTGGAGGCAAGTCGTTCCACTGGTTAATTGCTCTAACCGCTAGGAATTTTCTTGTTAGTTCTAGATTGCTTGATTGTACTTCCTCCTTCTTCCTACAGTTCCATGAATTAAAGAGGCATCTACCCAAGATGTTTCCAAATGTTAGCTCATTATTCTGCATTTAAAATTGCTTCAAGACTTTTTGTTTCCTGCATATCTCCAAGAAAGCCATCCATCTTCCTTACTCTCTACAATGATTCAGTAAAAAAGATTTGCTTGCCCATATATCCATTTGGTTCTATATGTTATTTCCTAATCTTTGCATCTTACACGATTTAGAGAAATTTGAATTTCATCAAATGTGTAGGTCACCTTCCTACATTATTTCTTCCACAAACCTACAAAATCCTCTTATTGAAAGTTATCTTACTGTGCGTCATTCAAAGGTGTCATGATCCTGTCCTTACTTTTCTCTCTGCAACTTGAATAAAAAAATTACACATTATTTTGCAAACATTTGCCAATCTCTAATTATATTCTATATGTATATATAGATTAATAATCCTCCAGCATGTGAGCTAATTCTGACTCCAGCAAAATGCGTCAGCTGTACTGCCTGCTCCCCCATCCATTGAAATGACATCCTGCTCCTGAAGTCCTTCGTGCAAAGAAGATGGAAAGAATTCATACTTCTTAACAGGCAGGGGTTGCACTGCACATAATGTTCCAGGAGCTCAACACAGTGTCCCTTCACTGAAAACAGTATCACCCCACATATGGAAGAGGTTTTTGTTTTTGTTTTCATCTGAGTACATTCTGGCTGCACTGTAAAAATTAATACATTTCTAATAACATAATGTCCCAATTCCTACACTTAAGCACCCTGGGCTGATTAGCTTTTCCCTGGCAGGATTTGCATGATGTTTTTAAGATGGAGTAAAGTTCACGTAATCAGAACCTAATCTGTAACACTGGAAGCACCAGTGGATTTACCTAAGGAGCTATGATTGATGGTGTTTGCATCAGGAGAAGCCTGGTTTTAAAAGAGAAAGGCTGCTGTCAAAAACTAACATACACGGCTTGAGAAAAAAAAGTCCCCATTAAACCCATATGTTTGGCCATCATTGTTTCCATATGTTGGCTTCACTAGATTGGCCTTTTATCCCATCTGCATGGTAAAACCGACAACCTCATACACATTTCCTTCCAGGCTTCTTTCCACCCTCCATACATTGAACTAAAAAAGTGACAAAGGTGTGTGGAATACAGTAACATTGGTTCAGTAAAGGCCGTGTCACACTGCCCAACAGATGCAAAAAGGACACAATGGAAGAGAAAAATGTTACATCCGTTGTTATCCGATAAACCGCTCTCAGAGAAGGGCAAAAATTTGCATAATTAAAGCGGATAACACGGAACGCGGGGGAGGACGCAGGGCGGAGCAAAGGGATGCGGAACGGAAGCCCAGTGGATGGCGCATCTGCTAGGCTTCGGGGGTCTCAGTGAACGCGGCGCGAACGGAAAAAAACGGATGCAGAACGGATGCACAGCGGATGAAGCGGATGCACAGCGGAAGCCTAGCGGATGCACAGCGGAAGCAGAACGGATGCCTGGAGTTAATGCGAATGCGGGGGTATGCATTGCGCAAGACCCCCGGATATAAGGGAAGCAGCTCACACATGGCCAGCATTTGGAGGAAAGACATGCTGAAAGCCTTGCCTTGCGACTACCTCGAGTTCTTGCCTGCATGTCTGCCTTCCAGCCTTTCTGCCAGCCTTGCTGCCAGCCTTGCTCCCATGCCTCCGTGGCAGCCACCGCTTCCAGTCCTGCCTTCCAGCCTGCCTCCCAGCCTGCTCTCCCAGGCCAGTCACTGGCTGCAGCTCCTGCAGCCTCTCCATGCAGCCGCCTTCCAGCCTCCCTTGCCAGCCTTGCTGTAGGCAGCTGCCCTTTCCAGCCTCCTGCCAGCCTTGCTGGCAGCCTGCCTTCCGCCCTCCCTCAGCCAGTCGTCTGCAGCCTCTGGTGCCTAATGCCTTCCTGCCAGCCTTCCTGCCAGGCTTCCATAACAGGCTTCCGCCAGCCTTGGTGACAGCCTTCCTGCGCAGCCTTGGTGCCTGCCAGCCTTCCGCAAGCCCTTCCTGCCAGCCAGCAACCCCAACAACATGGGGAAGAAGCGCAAGCCTGCAGCACAACCTGCCACCATCCCTGGCAAGAGGGACAGGCCACCCTCCCGCCCCCTGGCCTTGACTCTGCCTTGCTAGCTGGGGCTTCTGTGCTGGCTCGCTATTCTATTGCTGGTAGCTTCTGCTTGTAGCTGCTCCTAGCAGTGGTGCTTCTGCTGCGTACTCTGCTGAAGCTGCTCCTGGTCCTGCGGGTCCTGCTGGTCCTGCTCGTTCTGCTCATGCTCCTGGTCCTGCTCGTGCTGCTGCTGCTGCTCGTGCTCCTGGTCTTGCTGACCCCCTGCTGCTGGTGCTTACTCTGCTGCTGCTGATCCTGGTCTTGCTGCTGCCTGCTGCTGCTGTGATGCTGCTGATTATGATCCTGCTGGTGATTATGCTGATGATGATGATGATTATGATGATTATGATTCCTGCTGGTGATGCTGCTGCTGCTGCTGCTGTTGGTGTGGAGGAGCAGCCCTACAACCTGGGAGCCCCTCTGATGAGGCCCATCTGGGGAGAAAGGCGTATGCGGGACGGGAGAGAGAGGCAATACTCCATTGAGGAGGAACACGAGATGAGGTGCTGGAGTGGCTGAGAAGAACGACTATCTGTGGCGGAAGGGACACCGGCTGTACAGGGACACCAAGCTAGAAGCAGGCTGCTTGGAGAGAGAGGCGGAGAGTCTGGGCTACACATCTGATGTGCTCCTCGGCTGGTGGAAGCACATGGTACGGGAAGCTGCACCTCAAAAAAATCTGCCAGGCCGTGGTTAAGCTGACGGGACAGAGAGAACTATGTAATGGCCAAGTGCAGCTTCCTGGAGGGTGAGGTCCGCCACCAGAGGAGCACCAAGAGGCCCATCTGTCTACCCTCTCTCTCCGGCAGCCTGCTGCGACCCAGTCCTCTTCCAGCCGAGAGTCAGTCCCTGCCTCCAGCCAGGTTTCTGTGGAGCGTGCCATGGCGGAGAACCCCCGGGCAGGTGTGGAAAAGCATGGTGGAGAGTGATGAGGAACTACCTGGTGCAGTGGGAAGAGAGGAGACATTGAGTCCAACGCTGCCGAAGCCGCATCCACCCACACCTCTGCCTCCACAGTAAGGCAGAGAGCCAGACGGCAGGAGGGGCACAGCCACAAGGTCCTGGTGGAGATCAGGGACACCATCCGCACCAGCATAGGTCTCCTCTCTCAACTGGTCCCCATTGAATCCTCCTCCAACCACAAGCCCTTCCTCAATTACGTCAACCAGACCCTCAAGGAGATGGCGGATCCCCAGTACCAGGTGGTGAAGAAAGGATCATCACACTGCTTAACAACCCTCCAGACCCAAAGGCACCTGCTCCCACCCAGTCCAGGTCTGCTCCTCCACCCCAGGTGATGTCCCTCCCATACCAAGGCTTCCCACAGCCCTCACCTACCAGGGCTACAGCTACCCGGAGGTCCAGCAGCACAGACAGCAGCCCTTTCCACATACAGGCACAGCATTGGGCGACACCCATGACAGCGATGCCAGCCACGTCAATGATGCCACCCACACCAGTCCTCACCCCACTGCAGTCAGACAGCCCCACTACACTACTCCTTCCTCCATCCCACAGCCAAGCCCGGCCTCAGTACATTCTGTCCTCAGTACTGGGGCTGACACCCCATGGCATGGAGGAAGGACCTCTCAGCATCGCGGGCTGAGCCAGCTCTCCGAGACCTTCCTCAACACACCGTTCCCTGTTGTCCTCTCGGGGCCAGGCACTCCCAGCAACACCTCAGACCAGCACTGCAGCAGCACCACCTCCACACACCTGCACCCTAACACCTTAGACTGGGCACACACCTCCGAGTGACCAAGAGGAAGTGCAGAGACTGCTGCCTCTGTATATTTGTGGACTTTATTTGGACACTTGGCTTGGGTCATTTTGCTTTTACAGTTTGTTATTAATAAAGTTTATCTTTGTTTCACACACTTGCTTCATTAATTTTTTTCAATAAAGTCTGGGTGGAAACTTTTAGAAATGGTTTAGCCTTTGCATGCTTGTGGGATGGGTTAAGATAGCTGTGGGATGGGAGGAGATCCTGTGGGCATGGGTTAAGATAGCTGTGGATGGGTTAAGATAGCTGTGGGATGGGAAGGGATACCTGTGGGATGGCAGATACCTGTGGGATTGGAGATAGCTGTGGGATGGGAAGGATACCTATGGGATGGGATAGATAAACCTCCAGTGCAAGCATAGTGGACTGGATGGTCCACCCTCCCAATTGCCACCCCTATGGCCCTTTATTATCAATTACAATGTAAGCATCGATCCACACATTTGAACACAAAACACAACTCTTTATTAAACGCCCTGTTCATTGTAGGCCAACCAAAAAACATACATGGCCCAATTCTCACCATGTGATGAGACAGGCTGAAGGAAGCATCCTTTAAGCATCTACCATCCTGTCTTGCCACTCCACCGCTCCAGCTGGGGAGTTGCACCAGTGTTTCAGGAGGTTGCGCTGCTTCTTCACCTCACGTAGGCTCTGTTGGGGCCTTGCACACCCTCAGTGTCTATTAAGGTTTTGCCCTTGCCTCCATTCCCCAGGCTCCATGTCCCCATTGCCTTGCTGGAGGTCCACAAGCCTGTTCGCAAAGTCTGGTAGCGGGTGCGCATTGAGAATGTGCAGGATGCAGCAAGCTTCCACGATCCTCCTCATGGTCTCTGGGCGATGCTGCATGTTGGCTAGAAGTACCTGGAACCTGTTGGCCAGGATGCAAAGGCGTTTCTCAACAACCCGTCTTGCCCTGGACAGCCTGCAGGTTTAAAGATCCTCTTCTTCACGGTGAGGTATTTTGGAGGTGTAGGGCTTCATTGAGGTAGGTTGTGGGAGAAGGCGTCATCCCCCACGATGAAGTAGGGCACATCTTGCGTGTCGTTGGGCAGCGGGTCTGGATCTGGGAAGCCCACCATGAGGTTGCTTTCCAGCCCCTCTTGAGGTGACTGGCATTGTGTACCTGGGCATCTGAAGATGAGCCGTTGCCTGAAGCATCGATGTACATGAATCTGTAGTCAGCATCGACCATGGCGAAGAGGATGATGCTGAAGAAGCCTTGGAGTTGAAATAAGTGGACCCTGAGTTGGCTGGAGCTTTGCAGGCCACGTGCTTCCCATCTATGGCTCCAATGGTGTGGGGAAGTTCCACTTCTGATACCACTGCTCTGCAACATTCTTCCATCCTTCTTCAGTGGGAGGGGTACTGGAGGAGCTCCTCCTTGTATTCTTCGATGATGGCCTGCACCACTTCTCTGACAACAAAGCTGATGGTGCTGGGTGGCACCCCCAGCTGTGCTGCATGCTCCTGTAGGTGGTCCTGAGGCAGGTGGCGCAGAGTGAGTGTCACCTTGAGCCCAGGTTCCAGGCTGGTCAGGAGTTTGGTGTTTGTCTTGGTCAACCTGGGTGTCAGGCGCTGCACAAGTTCATCAAACATGGCTGGAGGCATATTCATGAAGTTCTGGAATGCCCGAGGGTCTTCGCTCCTGAGCTCCACCATCAGCTTGTCGTAAAGTACGTACTGTGCTCTTCTGGCAAACCATCTTTGGAGCCAGACTTTTTTTGGGTGCTTCCTTTTCTTCCGTAGTACTGCTCACAGAGACTGTAGATGGTTTCGCAGTGTTGCAGAAGGATGTTGGCTGCCAAAAGGATTTTGTCGCAATCCACGGTGGACATGACTGGATGCTGTAGAATAGCAGAGTCAGATGAAGGCTGCAGAGGTCTGCACAGCTGGTCTGCTGGTCTGAAAGTGAGATGCAGACGAGTTGCTCCCCCTTTTTATAGGCAGTATAGGTGTCCCTTTGCATCCTCTAGGCATCCTCTAGGCATCCTCTATGCATCCTTAATATCCGAGATAGGTCCCCTCTGCGAACTTTTTTTCCTTTTAAATGCTTTGTTTCCGTGTTGCATCCGTTCTGCATCCGTTCTGCATCCGTTCCGCGTCTGTTCTGCTTCCTCCCTGCGTCCGCGGGGATGGAGTTGCGCGGATGTGCAGCGCACGCCTAGCGGATATAGCGGATGAATAACGGATGCGTAGCAGATGCGAGCGGATGCAGAACGGATGAATTGGATACATTTTCCTCGTAAAAGTTTTAGGCAGCCCAAAACTTTTGGAGCGGATGAAACGTCCATAAATGGATGCTGGACGGATAGAGAGGAAGCAAAACGGAGCAGTGGAGTACAGTCGCGTTTTCGAACGGATGGCAAGCTTTTTTGTCCGTTTTACATTCTCTTTGCATCCGTTGGTGCAGTGTGACACGGCCTTAAAGAAGGAATATTTACCAATTTTTAAAAAACAAGCCACAGTTCTGCAAGTGCAGAGATAATATATTTTACAGCGTCATGGTCACAGTGCAACAAAATTTTGCCTGCCTGCTATGTCAGTTACATGTCCTCTGAATAATAATAGGCTCTAAATATGAAGATCATTTTGACAGTAGATATTCATAAGGTGGAAAATATAAGGAAATTAGTTATGCCTCATTAAATATCATTCAACAGTAAGGAACAAAAATAATGTAAAGCAGGGGTACTGCTTGGCAACTTTAAGACTTGTGGACTTCAACTTCCAGAATTCTCTAGCCAGCTATGCTGCCAAGTTTGGAGACCTTTGATGTAAAGGTTCTTGGTGCAATTGGAATACCCTTATTGTTAGGACAAGGGGACGGGGAGTTCTGTGCTCATCTCCTCCTCTTTCTGCCCAGGATATCCTGATCTAACCTTCTGAAACAGGAGTGTAAACTTGTTAGGATGCTGAAAGCGTTGGCAACCATTGTGGATGTTCTTAATACTGAGTCCTGCTTCAAGGGACAACCTTATTGGTTAGAACTTGTTAGGTTTGTGGGTTCATTTTCAGGACAGAGACACCTTATCCCTTGCAAATAAGCCTGAAAATAAACAGAAATAAGAGGATGGGTTTCAAACTTATTTTTAAAATCTGTTTCATAATTCTTGTGCTTAACATGCCAGTCACACAACAGTCCAGATATTTCCAGGTCAATCCATATTTCCAGATGTGAGACCACCTTATTCACAGCAGTGATGCCATCTATGCCAGAGTCAGTTCTGTTCGTGGCCAAAACAGACTTGTTTATCTTACAAGGCGATGATTTTGCAGTGCCTATAATTCCTTATAAACTTTCCTAATAATGAGATAGGGCCGGAATCTACCAAAGATTTAAATATTCAAATGACAGTTCTCCATTATTTTTTCTTGTACTTCCAAAAAAATACTGTCAGGGGGGTAAAAATCGCTTCTAACAGTGACTCTGAGCACACTTCAGCAGGTTTTTTTTTTCTTAACTGTTAATAGACAGCTGTGAATTTAATCAAAGTCTTAATTATGGTGAATTCATAGAAAAACCCTGTTTAAGTCCGTTCTCAGCATGGTAAAGAAATACAGGTAGTCCTCAACTAACAAAGACTGTTCAGTATGAAAACAGCACAGAAAAAAAGTAATTTTCAACCAGCCCTTGCACTTATTATTGTCCCTTCAGCATCCCTTCAGTCACATGCCCAAAATTTGGGCACTTGGCAACTGGCATGTATTTGTAACAACACCAGCATCCTGGGTTCATATGATTGCCATCTGTGACCTTGCCAAACAGTTTACAATAAGCAAAGTCAATGGGGGAAGCTGCATTTGCTTAGTGACCACATGATTCATTTAACAACTGCAGTGACTTGCTTAAGACACAACAGTCAAAAAAGAGTGTAAAGTCAGGTAAGATTCACTTAATAACTGCCTTGCTTGGCAATAGAAATTCTGATTCCATCTGTGGTTGTATATCAGGGACTATCTGTAGTACCAGATTGTTCACCCATAATTTGTTGATTAGCAAAGCAGATAAATTGAATATAAATAATCCCTATGTTTCAAGGCAGTATAAAGCATAATAAAGATCAGGAAGGACTGTTGTAGGAAAGTGACAGATCTCCATATTTGTTTGTAAAGTAAATCCAGGTTTGCTGAATTGCTCAGGAAAGATTGATTTAGAATGAGCTATTTGTCATGTATGCAAGATGAGACTGGGTGAACCCCAAAACTCTAGTATAATACAGTGGTACTATATATTGATACTCATTCTTAATTGGTCCCAAGAGGCACAATGAATACCAATTTTTTCCATATAAGGAATAATGTAGTCACAAGAAAGCCAACACCAAAAAGTTGTGTCATGAGTAGCAAACAATGAGTATCAGGACAAATTTTTCATGTCAAAATGCATTGAGTATCAAATTTATGGGTTTCAAAGCAGTTGAATAACCCAGGTACCACTGTACTTTATCAGAAAGATATTGATTTTGTTTCCTAAGATGAGTTTTGGCATATTAAAAATGAAAAAACTAAAAAGTTCTGTAATTCTTTTCTACCAGCTAGACCTGAATTCTCCAGCCCTATGTCTTTGATATTGATTTAAGAGGCTAACTCACTTAAATTATTGTGCAGTTTTCAAGAAACTGTTCTATATGTATTTCAAGAAAATATTCTATATGTATTGAAAACTGGACTTTTCACTCCTTGGAACATCATATATCATTTGATTATCAACTGACTGCATTCATCCTAAATTTTAAAGAAGCAGGAGCAGCAAGCTGACTTTGGATGTCCCCTAAATCTGATCTGACTAGCATATGAATAAGGCACACTTGGAAATCTCAATGCCATGAGGTTACCCTGACAAGTGAAAAACATCTTAATAGAAAGCAATGGAAAACCATGTTCAAACACTGAGATTGATTAAAGGGAATTTTTAAGTTCTATCAGAATCTTGCCATTGGTAGATCCCTCCCTACCTGGATAAATCAAAAAAGGTAACCTCTATGTTCTTTGAGAATAAAATAAACCAATTGCTAGTTTAGAAAAATGCTGCTGCTCCATTTTGTTTTCAAAAATTTTGGTTTGGACTACTTCCCCTTTAAGTTGTAGATCAGCAAGGATATCTCTTCAGAATGAGTTAGTAACAGCTGGAGTATGGAAATCACTTGTGCTAACAGAAGACAATGCATATTTTCCTCTTCAGTTAAATGCTAAACAGGTTTAACCAGGCTACTAGCAATAACCCAGCTTCAGTTTTGAGGGAACCTGACAGGATGATGAATTAGCTCAAGAAAAAATGTCTTTGCAGGGAAAGACATTGAAGATGTATTGCAATTGCCTTAGCAGCTACCAAAATAGGAAGGATAGGTATTTGGCAGAAGTATCAAATAGAGGACAAGTTGCAGCTCCTAATCCTCATGTCCAAAAGGTTTGGTGTGGNAAGAAATCTCCTTTTGTTTTTTTCCACCCTTCTTACATTCTTGGCAGTATGCCTAGACTTACTGTCTCCGAAGGAGGGGTTTTTTTTCCTTTGCTGGTACTTTCTTAAAGGGGAAGGGTTGTTTTAAGCTTTTTACACTGCTTTTGGGAGGAAATACTCCCGTTGGAATTAGCACTTTGAAGAAATAATTGAATAATGAAGCAGAGCTTCGTTAATTGAATAATGAAGCAGAGCTGCCAGAAAGAAGCTTTTAATGACAATGAACCAAGATGAGTGACATTCAGCAAGGATTCTTAGCTAGCTAGAAAGACTGACATTGAAACATGAGTTTACATACACTTTCTGACCATTCAAAATTACAATGGCACTGAAAAAAGTGACTTATGACCATTTTTCACACTTACGACCATTGCAGCATCCCCATTGTCATGAGAAGCCAGGCAAGGAGATTGGCCATGCCCACCCAGTCACATAACCAGCAAGCCACACCCACCAACTAAGCCACGCCCACAGAACTGGTTGTTAAAAAAATTGAATACCACCCTTGTCATTTACCACTGAAATTCTTCGTGCCAAATTCCTTTAATTATCATAAACATTTAGAGTTAGCAAAGAGAAATTAAATGGAAAAATAGTCAGGATGATACTGCATGTAAGACTAGTAGGTGAATTTTATCTTGGGCTGTACGCACTTCAAAAATGATTTGAAACAAAGGCTTTGGCTCTTGCACAAACACAGTGTTCACCTCTCTGTTATTCATTAAACCGGCTTGCCTTTCTTCGGATTTCCATGTACTTACCAAAAAAGGCATCAGAGTTAATGAGATTTCAAAAAGTTGCAACTTTGGATGGGAGAACAAACTGCTGAAAAAAAAATCAATTGATTGAATAAACAGCAGAGGTACATCATATACTCATGAATAACTCTTCCAAATCACTTTCAAAACAAGTCCAGCCACTAAATAGAATTGAAGAAAGGTTGTGATGTCATTACTTTTTATATTATGTTTTTCCTTTTTAAATACCCTTTGAAGATTGTATGGATTGTATATCTATGCTCTTTTAAGTATCCAAACTGTTTTAAAAATAACATGCAATTCCCTCTAATAAACTTTTTATGCCATTTTCCTAGATCTTTTGGGAGCCATATGGGTAATATCTGGTTTACAGAAGTCCATTTTTTTCCATTTCTCTGCTTTCACTTTTTGACTCACAATTTGAATGGGACCTTTGCATACTAACAAGGAATCTATGCAATCATTGGCTGCAAAATGTTTGCCTGTTCTGGTTGGGCAAAGACATTAACCCTCAATTCCCACCAAGGGATCAGGGAAATTGGGTGTCAAACTGGCGGCCTATGGGCCGGATGTATCATGTGCAGGCCACGGCCACCCCAGCTCCATGAAGGGGGAAAACATCACAATACATCATATGACAGCAAACGTGTGACACTGTGAGTTTGACACCCATGAGGTAAATACAGGTCTCAACAAAGACTGAAACTTGGACTGTCTGACTGAAAATAGTGACAGAAATACCTAAGCTATCGGATCTTTTGCAATATCTGATGGGCACCATCTTCCTGTCAGCTACTCTGCCATTACTTGGCATTAAATCATTGTGAAACTGTTTTTGTGTTGCAGACTTACATCCAGACAATTTTATAAAGCCAACAAACATGCTTTTTTCGGAGCTTTTGTTCAGAATTTGAAGGCTCCTTACTGACAAGTGATTTGTTTCCATTAGAACATGCCTCATTCTAGCCATCCGTGACCATGTTGCATTTAGGGCTTTGTAACTAGCACGTCTCGACATTCCTAAAATCCCAGAGAGAATCTGAAAATAGAATAAGAAATGAGCATTTTAATGAAAAGAAAGGATTTTTTAAACAGTGCTTCCAGGTTTTTAGGCATGATACAGCCTTTCTCTTTTTTCTTTCTATCTTATCCCCAGGCTTGCAAGATACATGTTCTAGAATTCAAACCCCAGAGATTTTAATTCCCTTTTCTATTTATAGGAGTCTCTTTTAAAATGAAGCAGGGGTCAGGTTGAATGAGAGTGCAGCAGGCTTGCATGGCCTTTGTGGGAGGAAAACATGGGGGTGGGGTGGAGAGGAAGTCCATTAACATGGGGAGTTGACAGATCAGTTGCTAAAATCTACCAAGCTATGGAATTGCAAAATGCAAGCCTTTGTACAGTTCTACTGGTTTTTTTTAATGCAGTTTGTGTCTACCTGCAATCTGCACCTCATATATGGCCTCCAGAGTTCCTAATGTTTTTCATTTTGTTAAAAGCACTGAACTGGCCTTTAACTGCATCATCATCATCATCATTTCTTGGCAGCCTTCAAACATGCATGTGTGTTAGAGCAAAATTTCATTCCTGCCTATTCTGATGATGTCTTGTCATCCGCCATGCCTCTACATCCTTCAAAGAGAGCAGAAAATTAAATATTTAATAACCCCCAACCTATTAAAGTCTTACCTATCCCAATGTTAAAAAAGTAGTAGCAGAGACAAATAGATTTATCTTTAAAAATGACTTTTCTATATATCAATAGAAAGTAAATGCACTAGTACTGCTAATCTTTCTTTTTACCATAGAGATTACATCACTATATTGCTTTGCAATTACTATATACTGAAGTCATTGATATGATTACAGCTCAAATATTTAATTATCTTCCACGTCTGTCAAACCGTACATTTCAGATCCCACAAATGTGAAAGTATCTTCTTATTACATCCGAGGGTCTGTGCACCTATCTGCTACGTGTAATTTGATATTATATGAATAAGCCTAGTAGAATGCTTACATTTCTATGTCTTTAGTTGTGCGATAAAATTTTCCCCTTGTCTTCTGGATGTTGCTCTTTTCATTCACGAATCCAAAATCCATTGAGATGGAACCGCTAAATATATGTGCAGTTTGACTGGCAGTGCTAGAAACCCTCTGTCTCAAAATATCTCCTGCCCTCACTTTCTATTCAAAAATAATACAAACAATAAAATACCATTCACTGAATTCCCTGCTCCCTAGAACATAGCATGATGTCTCTCTACTCTAGTTTCTATGATTATTTTTGCTTTATTTAACCGAGGGTACTAGCTCTACCATTACCTTAAGCGAGCACTTGGCATCTGGTAAATGGCCGATCAATAAAAATAAAAACAAGAGCACAGTGAGACTGTCACCTTCTATTCCTGCACTATCCTTGAAGGATTAATTTTAGTTAACAACAAGCCACACTCTTTATTAGGCCTCTTTTTCAAGTGGCATTTGGCAAATTAAGTTTTCAACCACTTATGTTTGACTAGCATGTATCATATTTGCATGGTATAAAGAAACAATGAGTTAATGATTGACTGCCTGGAGAAAAACAATGTTAATTTCTACCAAATTATCACCATACCTTTAATGATACTGGCTTAATTGCTACTATATCTGGCTTTGAAGAAGAAAAAAAATCAAACATTTCATATGCATTTCCTTGTTCGTGCAATAGTGACATTCTCAAGAGGATTTAAAATAGTTTCATTTATTTCTTTTTAGTTTCTGTGAACTGAAACCATTATACTGATAATACTGAACCCTGAACCAGAGGATGACCTCACTAAGCAGTTTCATGTAAATGTTGAACAAGAAAGGAGACATGAGGCACCCCACCAGTGAGGGTAGAGATGGTATTCAGCAGGTTCTGACCAGTTCTGGAGAACTATTAGCAGAAATTTTGACTAGTACAGAGAACCGGCAAATACCACCTCTGACTGGCCCTGCCCCCATCTATTCTCTGCCTCCTGAGTCTCAGCTGATTGGCTGGGTCTTCTTTTGTTGCCCTGCATAGGAGAACAGAGCTGGAAAGCAGGTTAGTGGGGTGGGGAGGGAATGGGATTTTTCAGTATCCTTCCCCTGGAATGGGATAGGAATAGAGATTTTACAGTATCCTTCCCCTGGAGTGAGGTGGCAATGGACATTTTTCAGTATCCTTCCTTTGCCGTGCCCACGAAGCCATTCCACACCCACCAAGCCATGCCCACAGAACCAGTAGTAAAAAAATTGAATCCCACCACTGAGTGAGGGCCTCTTCCCCCATTGATAAACACTAACTGAATTTATTTATTTATTTATTTAGCAAATACATGGACTTATAGTGATTCAAATGTTAATGTTCAGTCCACCCAGTCATTCAAGAACAGGCTGGGCTATGTTGAAAAAAATCAAACATTTCGGCCGGTGTAAGCTCTTGATTTAGACACAATGTGATGGATATTTTGTCAAGGAGCACCACAGTCACAATGAGGGGTAGAGACAAGACCCCACTTATACAATGAGTCCTGGCAGCTGAAATCAACCATAGACAGAAGGAGATAAACCACTGCAACACAGTGTTTCACATATCTATCCCCCACAGGCACATTAGAAGGATACAATTATCAAAGGCTTTGTAAGCCATTGAGATATGGAACACCAGGATGAATGCACCACCCCCATCCAAGTCCATCAAAGATCATCAAGTTGTAACCAACACTGTCTTGAGATTATATACAGCTGGTCTTTGTTTAGTGACCACAATTGGGACCAGCAATTTGATTAAGTGACATGGACACTTAAGTGAAACTAAACTGTGCTTATGTTCTTTCTTCAGCTTTCCTTTGCATTTTAGACCAGCAAAAGTGGTCAATATCAGGATTGGTCACAAAATTACTTTTACACCACCATTGTAACTGTGAATGGTCACACAGCAACTCAGTCTCTAAACAAGGACTACCTGTACCAATTTGAAAAGTGACTGAAACAGGTCCAGGAGAGAAACAATGCAATAGAAACAATAATTATCCAACATAGAAGGGTCTGCCAGCAGTCTTACCTCCTCTCTCAAAGAGCAGATACCTCCTCAGGGACCAATCCTTTGTTCCCCTCCATTTTAACAACCCAGGAGGGATCAGATCTAACAGCCTAGTGGCTAAGCTGAAACAGGAGGACTTTGTCCACTTCCTTACCATTGACAGATACAAACTTGGTCCAGATAATTTCACAGGATTGAGCCTTGTGGAGCCCAGTTAACTTGCTCAGGTGGGATGCAACTCTGCACAAGTGTTTTGGTCCAATCCTTGCCCAACAAAAGATGTCTCCAAATTTGTGATGGAACTCCCTACCAGGAGGTAGGGTCTTCCACTGCTTAATTGCTCTGGCTCTGGGGTCAAGAAATTGCTTTCTATTTCAAAATTGGATCTCTCTCTATGAAGCTTCCACCTGCTAGTTCTTCTCCTACCCTCAGCCACCATGGAGAATAAATACAAACTTTCTTCTGAGAACATCCCTTCAGGTATTGGAGGATTGCTATCATGTCTTCCCTTAGACTTCTCTTTAGGTTGAACTTATTTCTTTATTTATCAATCGAATTTCTATGGCTGCCCACCTAGTGGAAAGTGACTCTAGGTAACAAAAAGTCCAATGAACTATACAATGAAAAAATAAATATGTCTAAAAATTACCAAAAATCATTATATAATTAATAATAATTTTAAAAAGCATTACAAACTAAAAGCAGAACTAAGAAAGGAGGGGGCAGAAAATAGTTAGAGATAAGATAACCTTATCAGAACTTCTAACCATCATTCATAGGATTTAGTGTTCAAGCTCTTCACAATCTTGCTTTCTCTTCTCTGTACTCTTTCCAATTCCTTAGCATCCTTCTTATAGTGTAGCCACCAAACGGGACACAGTATCCTAAGTGCTGTCTGACCAGTGCAAGGTAGAGTGGAACTATCACTACCTGTGATCTTGACATTCTTCTCTGTTGAGGCAGCTCAGGATTGCTTTGTTTCATTTTGTTTGACTGCTGGCTTGTGCTTAATAAATGGATCAGGACATCCAGATCCTTCTGATAAATACTTTTACCAAGTCAGGTACTTCCTATCTTGTACCTATGAATTTTTCATTGTTAAATACCATTTTGTCAGATAGCGCTCATGCTGTCGTAGTTCATCAAGATCCTTTTAAATCTTAAAGCTGCCTTCTGTGTTGTTAGATCATGTCTTGGGTAGAGCTGCTCAATCAACTGCAAATGCATCTAATACTGGGACCCTCATCCCACACTGTTATCTGTTATCAAAATTGACACTATGGGCCTCTTTATTAAATGACTTGATGAAGTCTACATACACTGTATCTACAACATTTCCTTTGAGGATTTGTCTAATCACTTTGTCAAAAAGCAGGAATTTATTTTGGACTTCCGGTTTGGCTTGCCTCGAAGATGGAATGAAATCGATGATCATGTGCAGTTTCTGTTCGTGCTCTTTCATCTGAAGGTCCCAATCATTTCTATTTGGGACCAGAACAGCCTTGTAGGGGTGGCAAAGAAGAGGGAGACTGCCATCTGAGTCAAGGGGAGCCACATCTTCCCTCCTTGGCTTGGCAACCACTCCTCTCCAAGGATGACTGCAGCAGTGACTAGTAAAATGGCCGCTCCAAAGAGGTAAGCTGAACAGACAAGATAGTACAGGAGTGGTGAAGAAGACGACTGCATAGAAACCAGGAGAATTTGGGCATAAGGTACCCCAGACTTAAATTTTTTAAAATCATTAAGAAGGTGCATATGAGCAGTGGACAAAGAAATTAAGAAAGAAAATATGTGACAGTTAAAGTGGCTTTGGACCTTAAAGGTAAAAGCCAGAAGAAGAAGCTCATGACTGAAATAATTAAATATATAACCTTGACACCAAACAGGCTTACTAAAGCTGGACCGGACTGTGTCAAGGTGGAAAATAAAATTTAAAAATGGACAGATGGATTTATTGATATTGAAACTTTAAAATTTGAATGAGTGAGAAAAAGCTGGGAAAAAGAAAAAGAATTGATTTTGAATACAGTGAAGAGTGTCATCTAGTGGAGAAGGGAATTGTTTATATATATATCCCTTTCTACTATAAAACTTGGATCCATTAAAGACCTACTTGTTACAAAATAACCAGAATTAGGATATTATAAAATACGGACTCTGGAAAATGAAAGTGAAATCAGAAAACAAAGGGAAATTGTGGGATTGTTTGGTGTTCTTGATACAAACTTTAAATTATGGGCATTGAAAAGCTGAACTAACCTGGAAGTCTTTGGAAGAGGAGTTAATAAAAGCTAAACATTGGAAAATTTTAGACACTGACTAAATATGGCTAATGGAACTTAAATTAGAACTCAGAAATATGAAGGATATGCTACAAAA
The DNA here is from genome assembly GCA_004320025.1 of Laticauda laticaudata. Lineage (NCBI taxonomy): Eukaryota > Metazoa > Chordata > Lepidosauria > Squamata > Elapidae > Laticauda > Laticauda laticaudata. The sequence continues at coordinate 2,594 of BHFT01055077.1, read as the reverse complement.
AGAAGGCAAATCATTTGGTTTTGCATTGCAATTTTTGGAAATGGAGATTTCAAAATACCAAGAACAACAAGAAGAAGAGAAATCATCTCAAGAAGTGGCCATCTTAAACAAACACTTGAAACAATGGAAAATTAAGCAAAGGGGGAAAAGAAAGATAATTAATAATAGGAGTTTAACATTGTAGTTAAAAGGGGGCTTGTTTTAAAAACCGAACAAAAGGAGAGAAAACAGCAGGAAAGGAAATTCCAAAAGGGTGTAATAGAGAAGGAATGGGTTAGAAACTGGAGTGATAAAAAGAGGGTAAGAATGACAACAGATTAGGAAATAAAGAAATACATTAAACACACAAAAATGAAATGGAACTATTTAATTAAAAGGCACAGAGATGACGGTTGATTGAGATTTTAAAAAAGGGAATTCTGTAAGTGCATAAGGACTAGTTTAAATAAATAAGAAATAAGTTGTTCAGAAAATAGTGGAATATAGATTACTAAAACAGGAGTTAGGGATTGATATTGCTCTATAATTGTAATGATTGTTTGCTCTTTTTCTTTATTGTATGAAATTAAAAGTAGAAATTAGAATAAAGATATTAATAATATTCACTGAACCAATAAGCCATGGTTGAAACAGACCATGAGCAATGTTAAAGGGAAAACAATATTTGTCTTTACGATCAAATGATGGGATTAACTGTGTTGTTTTGTTTATATTTTCCTTAATTTAGATTTACTTTTTATGTAACTAGAAGGGGAACTTGCGAACCCAGCTTAAGGGAGACATATGTAATGTAGTAATTAGTAGAAAGTTATTACTGTGTTGTTGTTTTTTAAGTGTCAATTCAAAATTAAACTATGGGAATCTTAGTGGGGGATTAATTATGTGATATGTTAACCACAGGGATGGCATCTTGAAATTGGTAATAATAGGGGTGTTCCTTTGTTGTTGTTGTTTTCTTTCTTTTAATGTTGGAAATGCTTGAATTTTCTGAATTATGAACTAAGTTAAGTTTAGATGAATAAATTGCAGACCTGGCAGAAAAGAATATAAAATACAACGAATATGAAGATATATAATGAGGCATTAAGAACTCAAAAGAAATTGACTAAGCAATGTATTGGAAAATTTATAAAATAAGATGGAATAAGTTTGATGATTAAAATCAAACAAAACATTTAAAGTAAAACTAAGATATGTTATTAAATGTGAAAGATGAGTAGGAAATGAAAGTCAAGTTTTTAATAGAAATGTGTTAATCTAGAATCATGCTGTTCACTAAAAAAAGATTTTTTTTTCCTTTTGTAATATGTGAAAATTGAATTTAAAAATTTCAAAAAAAGCAGTAATTTATTTTTAATAAACTCGTGCTGGCTTCTAATAATCACTTTCTTTCTTTTTAGGCAATTTTTAAATTTGATTATCTTCTCTAGGAATGTCAATCAAGTTGATTGGTTTGTGTCTTCCTGTAGTTTTTCCTCTTTTAAAATGATTAGAACAACATTGTTTTCCAATCTTATAGACCAGTGGTAGTATTCAAATTTGTTTACTACTGGTTCTGTGGGCACAGCATGGCTTGGTGGGTGTGGCCTGGTGGGCATGGAAGGGAAAGGATATACTACAAAATCTCCATTTCCACCCCACTCCAGGGGAAGGATACTGTAAAATCCCCATTCCCTTCTCACCCCACTAACCTGCTTTCCAGCTCCAGTCTCCTGTGCAGGGCAACAAAAGAAGACCCAATCAGTTGGGAGTTGGGAGGCAGCGAATAGATGGGGGTGGGGCCAACCAGAGGTGGTATTTACTGGTTCTCAGAACTACTCAAAATTTCCACTACCAGTTCTCTAGAACCTGTCAGAACTGGCTTAATACCACCTTTATTTTTGACCACATGGACATTTCCTCCCAAGATTCCTACCAATTCCACTTCCTCAACCATTTCTTTCCCATTAGCATTAGTATTAAGCATTAAGCCCAATATAACTGATCTTCAGTTTTCTCCTCCATCTTTTGGGTAATAAATAGATGATAGATATAGATAGGTAGGTAGGCAGGCAGGCAGGCAGGCAGGCAGGCAGGCAGACAGATAGTGTTTCCACTTGTTGAACACTTTAATTTTTAGCTGAGGTGGGGATAGGTGAAATCTTTCATTTTAAAATACCAGTAATATGTTTCCTTAATACCACAGCCATTTCATCTATATCTTCTGATGGTTGGGGGCTTATAGTCCACAACAATGACATTGTTGTTTCTTTCCTTCTTAATATTCAATCAGATACTTCTGATTCCCATACAGGTGTAATCCTTCACATATAATACCATGCCTTCCACTTGTTTTATTGCATCTGTTTCTTTTGAACAAACTGTATCCTTCCAGTACCATAGTCTAATCACAGGTTCCATTTTACCTGTCAAAGTTGTATTCCAGCCCTTCTTCCATATTAGGACCTATTTTTCCCTTTTGTCCCCCTTATTCTGTGTATTAATGTACATACATCCAAAAAATTTAATACAGTACTGCCTTTCTTAAGCCCATGTCACACCGCCCAACGGATGCAAAAAGGACACAGCGGACGAGCAAAATGTTCCATCCGTTG
>BHFT01055076.1:0-22309 GCA_004320025.1 Laticauda laticaudata | reverse complement strand
TCACCTTTTAAGTTGCATTACTGAAATAAATGAATTTTTGCACGATATTCTAATTTTTCAAGTTTCACCTGTAGAGCATTATAGTCATGTAGAAAAAAAAGTTTACCCTATTTGAGTTCTCTGAGGTTTTTTTTGTATCAGAACATAACAAAAATCATTTGGTCATTAGCAGTTCTCTAATATTCTAGAATCAAATATGAGGCCATCTGTCTGACAGTTGAAGTTTGGCCAGCATTGGGTAATGCAACAGAATAATTGTCCGAAGCACATCAGCAAATCTGCAATAGAATGGCTGAAAAGGAAAACAAGGTGCTGTAATGGCCCAGACCTCAACCTGATTGAAATGTTGTAGTGGGGCTTCAAGAGAGTTGTGCATAAACAAATGAACAAAAACTTCAATGAACTGAAGCAATGTTATAAAGAATAGTGGGCCAAAATTCCTCCACAAAGATGTGAGAAACTGATAAAATCATACAGAAAACAATTACTTCACTGGTAAAGATGGTTCTACAAACTACTGAATCATGAGATGTATTTAATTTTTCAGATATGGCTTCTCCATTTTGGCTTTCTTTTTGTGAAATAAATGATGACGTGGAATGTGTCATGTTGTTTATCTGAAGCTGTATTTATCTACTTTTAAGAACTGCAAAGGACCATATGATTTTTACAATGTCCTGATAAGTAAAACATAGAACTCAAATAAGGTGTACTCTCTTTTTCAAATGACTGTTAGTATGAGAAAAAAGAAAATGTTAAACAGCAGTAATAAACCAAAAATAATATGAAATGCTATATTAAAGTGACTCACAACTTATTAAATCTCCTAGAGTGATATTGATCTGTCTTTTTATTTCATGGGGAAAGAGTTACTATAAAGGTAGAGATTAAACACATTGTAACTAAAAGAATAAATCACGAATATTTTCATCTCAGATTAATTTCTTAAAAATATTTTTATATTTATTTGTAATGTTTAAATCATATTACTTTCCTATAGGCCCACAATGTAGTATTTGTAATACCCCTCTCTTCCAGATTTATCTCACAACAATTTATGTGATCGGTTGAACTGAGAGAAAAGTTGGCTTAGTTTCGCTCACTGAGATGAACTTCTACCTGACTAAATCTGGTTCTAATCAAACATATTAATCACCATATTACGGAAGATGATACCTAAGAAAAATAGCCTATACTCAGAAATATGTTGAAAGACCAATCTATTGTTCTACCTGCATTAGTAAAAAATTAGGTTCTGAATCACAAACATTTTTTTGTTTATATCAGGGCTGCACATTCAATCTATATGATATTATGTTTAAAATTAATATTTGAAATATTATAGGGTAGAAAAAATAATATTTTGGAGAAATCAAAATATATTCAAATGTTTTTTACAGCAACATTATTTTGGTTGTCATCGTTTATATTAGATACAAATAAGATTTACCTCATCTGGGTATAATGTTATCCAAAATGTGATGTAATTTTCAGCAAGCTATAATTTACAGGACCTTTTCCTTGTTTCAGTTTTGGATCATTTTTCAAAATTGGTTCTGAGAAATGGAGAAATGGAATTTAGACCCATTTTTCTCCTACATGAATTGAGGATTGGGATCCTTTTAATTTTCAGCTTCCAGGGTAGTATCATATGCACAGTGCAAGTTATTAATATTTATTTATCTAAGTTTAAAACTTTTCATCTTTTTCAAAACCAATTTACTTCAAGATAAATTCAGAATATATGTAGAATAAAAAAGCAACAGTTATGCAGCTTTATCTCACTCCTTTGTTAACCTGGAACCAATGTTTTATACCATGTTTGCCCACACTGTGTGGTTTTCTGGTGTGTGGCATAGATTTCAAATGAGGACAGTAAGATGTTCTGAGATTCCCATTTTCCACAGTTGAATGACACAATGAAGGCTTTTTAAATTTATGAAACATACTGATTTCTTTTTGACATCCTTGGGATTTTTTTCAGTTAGCGTCTTTAAGGCTAGGTCACATCGGCCGACGGATGCAAAACGTATGTAAAAAGGACACAGCGGACGAGCAAATTTTCCATCCGTTTGTTATCCGCTCTCAAAGGTGCCCCCAAATTTGCATAAAGAGAACGAGACAACATGGAAAGGAACGGACATGGGGAGGACGTAGCAAGGAGTGTTAAGTCGGATGCTCAACGGAAGCCTAGCGGATGGAAGCAGATAGAAGCGGATGACACATCCACAGGGCTTCCGTGGAGAACAGCGAAAGCCGGACGTGCAGCAGAAGGAGCGGATGCGTAGTGGATGCCAAGCGGATGACGCAGATGCATCAGCGGATGCCAAGCGGATGCATAGCGGAGGCCTAGCGGATGCAAAGCGTTCACTGAGCATGCGGGGAGGATGCATTGCGTCAGCCCGCAGATATAAAGGGAAGCAGCTCACAGAGCAGGTCACCCATTCAGAGGAAAGACCTGCTGCCAGACACATCTTCAGCCACACAACATGGGGAAGAAGAGGAAGCCTGTGCCACTCTGCTGCCAGGCCTGGGAAGAAGGACAGGACCACCATCCCACCCCCTGGGGCTGACTCTGCTTCTGCTGGGGTTCTGCTGTGCTGCTACTTCTTCTGCTGCTGGTGCTGACTCTGCTGGTGCTGGTGCTTCTGCTGGTGCTGCTCCTGGTGCTGGTGCTTCAGCTGGTGCTGACTCTGCTGCTGCTGCTGCTGCTGGCTTGTGCTACTGCTGGTGCTGCTGGTGCTGGTGCTTCTGCTGGTGCTGACTCTGCTGCTGGTGGTGGTGGTGGTGCTATTGCTGGCTGCTGTGGATGGTGGTGTGGTGGACCACCCCTAGAACCAAAAGCCCTGCTGATGAGGAGAGGAGACAGGAACTCATTGCCAGAGGAAACATGGGAGTGAGGAGCTCGAATGGCTGAGGGAGAACGAGTACCTCTGGAGGAAGGGACACAGTGCCTCTATCGAGACAACCAAAGCGGAGAGAGAAGGCGAGAAGCCTGGGCTACACTTTGGATGTCCTCACTGGGGTGGTGGATGCACATGCACACCTGGTACAGGAAGCTGCACCTCAAGAAGTCTGGCCAGGCGCGGTCAAGCTGACGGACCAGGAGACCTACGTGATGGCCAAGTGCAGCTTCTTGGAGGGTGAGATCCCGCCACCGAGGAGCAGCCCCTCTGTCAACCCCTCTCTCTCAGGCAGCCACAGAGAGCCAGTCCTCTTCTGGCCAAGAGTCAGCTCCTGTGTCCAGGCAGATATCTTTGGAGCACCCCACGATGGAGATCCCCCTGACCGTGCACACACCCCTGCCGGAGCCATGGAGGATCCCCATCCCCTGACGCAGATGGAGCACCGCGGCCCACCAGAGACCAACCACCCAGCTCACCTCCACAGAAGCAGGCAGAGAGGCAGTCCTCTTGGAGATCAGGGACACCAATCAAGAGCAGCGTAGATTCCTCTCTCAGCTGGACTACTCTTCGAGATTCCATCCTCTAACAGAAAGCCGTTCCTCACCTAGTGAACCAGACCTCATGGAAATGCCCAAAGCCCAGTACCAGGTGATCAAGGAGAGGATCACAGTTCTTCTGCACCACCCCCCAGGACCAGCTGAACCTGCTCTGACCCACTCCAGTCTGCTCCTCACCAGGCAATGTCACAGCCTTCTCAAGGCTTTCAACAGTCCTCACTTACCAAGGCTAACGGATACCAGGACTTCCAGCAGCACAGGCAGCCCTTCCCAGTCCAGGCACAGGTTCCTTGGCTGCCACAGATGCCACCGACGCCTCACCTTGCTTCACACTGCAGACCAGACAGCCCCACTACACTCCTCCCTTCCTCCACCCTACAGACTCAGCGGCCTCAGAACATCTGTCATCGGTGTTGGGATTACATCCATGTCCTGGAGGAAGGGCTCTCAACATCATGGACTGAGCCAGCTCTCTGAGAGCTTCCTGCACACATCATCCCCTGTTGTCCTCATCGGGGCCAGGCACCCCAATGGCGCCTCAGACCAGCACTCCAGCCACTGCCATCCACACCCCTGGACCCTTCAACCCTGAGACGCATGGGCACGCCTCAGAGTGACTGGAGAAGAGTGCCAGAGACTGGGTTGTTACCTGTTAAGGTTTATCTTTTGCTTGGGACACTTTTCTTGGTTCATTTTGCTTTTCTAATAAAGTCCTACAATTTGTTATTAATTAAAGGTTATCTTTGCTTCACACACCTTGGTTCAGTTCTTTTAGTAAATAAAGTCTTGGGTGAAAAACTTTTAGAAATGGTTTAAGCCTTTGCATGCTTGTGGGATGTAAATGGTTTAAGCTTTGCATGCTTGTAAGGACAGTTGTGGGATGGATAAGGATAGCTGTAGGATGGATAAGGATAGCTGTGGGATGGATAAGCCTCCAGTGAAAGCATAGTGGGACTGTATGGTCACCCTCCAGGTGCCACACCTATGGCCCTTTATTATCAATAAACAATTTATTCATCTCATTCACACATTTCAACATAAACACAACTCTTTATTAAATTCCCTGTTCATTGTAGGGCCACTCAACATACATGGCACAATTCTCATCAGTGTGATGAGACAGGCTGAAGGAAGCATCCATTAAGCATCTTACCATCCTGTCTTGCCACTCTACTGCTCCAGCTGGGGAATTGCACCAGTGTTTCAGGAGGTTGCGCTGGCTTCTTCCTTCACGTGAAGCTCTGTTTAAGGCCTTGCACATCCACATTGTCTATGAGTTTTGTCCTTGCCTCCATTCACCAGGCTCCATGTCCCCATTGCCTTGTTGCGGTCCACGAGCCTGTTCTCCAACACTGGGTAGCGGGTGTGCATGAAGATTGTGCAGGATGCAGCAAGCTCCACGATGTTCCTCACGGTCTGTGGGCGATGCTGCATGGTGGTGAGAAGTACCTGGAACCTGTTGGCCAGGATGCCAAAGGCGTTCTTCCACCACCCACCTTGCCTGGACAGCCTGTAGTTGAAGATCCTCTCTTCAAGGGTGAGGTATCTGAAGTGTAGGGCTTCATGGGTAGGTTCTGAGGAAAGAAGGCGTCATCACCCACGATGAGTAGGGCACATCTTGTGTGTCGTTGGGCAGGGGGGCTGGATCTGGGAAGCCATGATGAGGTTGTGTTCCAGCCCCTCCTTGAGGTCACTGGCTTGTATACCTGGGCATCTGAAGCTGACCCGTTGCCTGAAGCATCGATGTACATGACCTTGTAATCAGCATCAACCATGGCAAAGAGGATGATGCTGAAGAAGCCCTTGTAGTTGTGATAAGTGGACTCTGAGTTGGCTGGAGCTTGGCAGGCCACGTGCTTCCCATCTATGGCTCCAACGGTGTGGGGAAAGTTCCACTTCTGATACCACTGTTCTGCAACTTTCTTCCAGCCTTCTTCAGTGGTGGGCACTGGAGGAGCTCCTGCAAGGTATTCTTCGATGATGGCCTGCACCACTTCTCTGACCCACAATTGCGATGGTGTTTGGGTGGCACCCTCCAGGTGTACTGTATGTTCCTGTACGTGGTCCCAGGGGCCAGGTGGCGCAGAGTCAGTGCCACCTTCAGCCCAGGGTCCAGGCTGGCCGGAAGTTGTGTTTGCCTTGGTCAACCTGGTCTCAGACGCTCCACAACTTCGTCAAACATGGCTGGTGGCATCCTCATGAAGTGCTGGAATGCACTAGTGTCTTTGTTCCCCAGCTCCACCATCCAGCTTGTCCTACAGTCCGTACTCCGCTCTTCTCGCGATCCAACTTCGGACCCACACACTTCTTGGACGCTCCTTTTTCCTTGGTAGAACAGATGAAAGAGCCTGAAGAGGGCTTGGCACTGCTGTAGAATAATGGCAGCTACCAAAAGGAGTGTGTGCGACGATCCATTGGTGGAGATGACTGGATGATGTGGAAGAGCAAGAGCAAGAGTAAGTCTGAGAGGTCTGCACACCAGGGCTGTGGACTGAAAGTGACATCCAGGTGAATTTCCCTCCCCTTTTTAGAGGAAATATCGGTTTTCCACTACGTGTCCTTATGCATCCTCTTGACATCCTCCAGACATCCTAATATCCGAGATACGTCCCCTATACAAAACGTTTTTTCCATTTTAAATGCTTTATATGCGAGCTGCATCGCTTTCCATCCTTTCTATATCCGTGCTACTAACGCTGCGCGACGTTCCACGTCCGTTTCGCTTCCTCCCTCTTTCCATTTTCCGCTGGAGTGGATGTGAGTTGCGCGATAGCGCAGCAGATGCCGAGCGGATACAGCCAACATGTAACGGATGACGACGGACATAGAACGTTTGTTCCCCGTATGTGTCGCGGATAGAACGGACGCGGCAGAAAGTTCATCCTCTCAAAAAGTTTGTGAGCTCAAAACTTTTTGAGCGGATGAAATCTCAGTAGATGGATGCTGGATGGATAGAACGTATGAATCACGCATGCAGTGAGTGCAGAACGGATGCATCACGTTAACCAATGGATGGCAAGCGTTTTTCTCCATTTTACATCCTCTTTCCATTTGTTGGTGCTGTGTGACATGGGCTTTAGTTATTCAGTGTGTATCAGCAATAATATCTTCTGAACACTTGGCATCTCCTCTTGATGTATGATGCTAAGAATTATTTTTCTAGCCTGTTAAGTTAAGGTCATTGTACTGCACTCTATTAAGTCTATTTTCTTTAATGTTTGTTTGTAGATTATAATCTCTTCCATTCTGTTGACCTATGTGTCATTCTCCATATTTGCTGACATAGAACCTTTACAGATTCTTTTGTTGCTTGTCCTGTTTCTGTAGTTACTGCATCCATTTCTATAACTTTCCAACTTGGCAATGACCAAAATGCTGAGATAAATTCATATATTAATAGTAAAGGTTTTGAAGTTGAGGATATCTCCTAAGGCAGTATATCTCAAATTTTTCATTGGGACCCCTCTCAATTTTTAAAAATTATGGAGGAAACCAAAAGAGCTTTTGTCTACATTAATTATATTTATTGATATTTTCCATGTTAAAATGAAAATGTATGTATCTACTGCTTCTTACAATTGTTTGATGGGGTTTTAATACTATATTACTTTTAAATTATGATGAGTTATGCATTCAGTCATGTCCAACTTTTGGTGATACTTTTGGTGATACTATGGGTCAAGTGTAATTGCCAATTTTGGGAGAACTTTTGGTTTACAAGCCTAACTTGTAAAAATTCCAAAAAAATGATAAAATTCCCAAAAATGATAGTATATTGCTTTATTTATAAATTTTCTGATAGAATAATAAAGATTACAGTGTACTACTAGCAATGTAAATTTTATTCATGGTTACTTTTTGATAACATGCCAAAAAAAGTAAAAGTATTACTATTTGTCAAAGAATACTAATTCATTTTCTGTCCAGCTCATATTTTAAGACATGCAAAAGAACTTTGTATACTTGATATCAGAATTTTATATGATATTAATCAAATTTGGTTTTGAAGAAAGAAAAATTCTGAAGCATTTTACAATATATTTTTTTATTTTCCTTTTTTTAATTGAAGTAATTTAAACCATTTTGTAATAATTTTGTAAAACATATTTCTTGCAACAAAAACTAATAAGTACAATTTTGCAAACTATTGTTAGTAGTGAAAATTTCCATCAATAATTAATTAGTGCAATCCAGTTGGATTAAATAAACTCAATTATTTGCATTAATATCAGGACAGTTAATCTATTGAAGATTCTCATACTTTCGCTATACATACTTTAAATTACAACAGCTTACTTTGCGACCGTTTGAAGTTATGATATCATACCTACCACCATCACCAAGTACTTGTGACACAGTCCTGAAGTTATGAATGTTGGCATGAACCATGGCAGTTCTTTACACTTACGAATGACTGTAGAAGCACTGCAACATGTATCCTGCCTATTCCCCCCTTCCCCTACTGGTCCATAGGAACTGGGCCTAAGGAGACTCACTTACCTTGCAACAATCCAGTGAACCGTTGGTTCCTTTGCTACTTTAGTGCATTCAAGGACAATAGAGGCCTAAAGTAATGAGATCAATAGCTTGAGATCTCATGCTACTGATCTCGTGTGATCTAGTACTATAGTACTGTAGGGCTCTGTTCTCAGCAAACCAAGGACTGTACGAGATCTGGAAAAGGTTTTGCAAGCTTCTGTTTGTAGAGAACAGAGGCCTAAAGTACTGTAGTGTGAGATCACACGAGGTCATCTTGTACTACAGTACTTTAAGTTTCTGTTTTCAGTGAACTGAGGCAGGCAACTGATCTGGCCAAAGACTGTTTGCAAGCCGACAAAGCTTTGGGGCAGCAAAATCACATTGCTTCAAGTCCCATTGGCTTGCAAACATTTTTTGTGCTAAGATTGAAAGCTTCTGAGGGCAGTGATCTCATATGAGATCATTGTCTCCAGAAGCTTCCAGTCTCGGCGTTAAATACATTTGCAAGACGACTTGAAGCAATGCATGGGTGAAAGTAGGGAGTGATTATGTTCATTTGACATGATTCACCCCCCAAAATTTTGGGTTATGAATGTAATTGGCAGGCTCCATTACATTCGTAACTCGAGGATTACCTGTATGTGACATAAAATTTTATTAATGTATTTTGCTGTTATATGTGAAATTATTATCTATCAGCCATCCATCCACCCACCCACCATGTAAGAATGTATGTTTTGGATTCGTTTTTCATTTTTGTTTTATGAGGAGCTCTTATTCAGTTATCTGGAAAGATCATATTGGTATTTCTTAAAGATTATTGTCTGAGTAGACCACTCCATTCCTGTAAAGTATTAAAAATGATGCTCTCAGAAAATTTTCTAAGTACTATAAATTGAATAAAGTGACAAAATCAATTTAAAAAATTATAAGGAATGGAATGATAGAAAGTAACTTTAGAAAGTCTCTAGCTTATACAGAAAAGCTTTTTATTAAAAAAATATCTCAAGATGGGGTTGGAGGATTTTAACATTAAAAATGGTCTTCAGCTCATTGTAGTTTTGTATGATATACTCACAAATACTTGCTCCCCACTGAAACTTGGTCCGATTCTATTTATATCCACATAAACAGTGAGCAGAATATTAGATTGTTGATTTTTAAGTGTTTTATTGACTTTGAAATATTGGACTAAGTATCTGATTTTTTGAATAAAAATACATGAAAATTTTTTGCGCCTATAATGTGATATGTGCTATAATTAGAAGTTAGAAGTTTCAAATAATAATATTTTATTAACTTTTAATTATAGAAAACTAAATGGTTATGTTTCCTAAGCTTGTGGATTCATTTAATATAAAGAAAAATTGGGGAGAAGAAAAGTATATAATAAAGGTGGTTTGTTATTTTTTCAAATGTTTTCTTCCATCTCTGATTCCTAATTTTATACTGCTTTCTTTCTAAAGTTGAAAGAAGATGACGATTCAATATTAATGATTGCATAAAAGAACTCAATTCTTTGATACCCAAGTCAGTATAAAAGTTAAAATGGTTTATTAGACCTGTGGCTATCAGTTTTCCAATATGTTTACTTTTTTGGAAGCCATTTTTTAATTCTAAGTAATCTTGCTGTCATTAATGCATACACACTTTAATTCAGAATTATCTTATATAGAATCCTTCAAAGTCACAATGGCATTGAAAAAGGTTACATGACTGCTTTTCACACTTACAACCATTGCAGCCTCCACATGTTGGATCATGATGTGATCAAAATTGCTTGGCAGTTGTTTAATATTTATGATGGTTGCAATGTTCAGATTATATGATTATGTTTTATGATCTGACAAGCAAAGTCAATGAGGAAGGGAGATTCACTTAACAACCAACTTACTAATTAAACAACTCAGTGATTCACTTAACCGGGGCAAGAAAAGTTGTAAAATGGGGCAAAACTCACTTAACAAATGTCTCACTTAGCAACAGAATTTTGGCGCTCAGTAGTGGTCTTAAGTCAAGTACTACCTGTAAAGAATTATGGAATGTAGGAGTATATTTTCTTATCCTGCCATAAAAACATTTTAGCTAATTAAATAAACATTAAAAATATTTTGTCTCCTTTCTTAGATATGTGTTACAAAGATGTCCACTCGGAATTGCCAAGGAATGGATTCTGTGATCAAACCCTTGGACACAATTCCAGAAGACAAAAAAGTCAGAGTTCAGAGGACACAAAGCACTTTTGACCCATTTGAGAAGCCAAATAATCAAGTAAAAAGAGTTCATTCAGAGAACAATGCCTGCATTAATTTCAAATCTTCATCAGCTGAGAAGGAATCTCCGAAAATCAGACGGCATTCCAGTCCTAGTTCTGTGAGTCCAGACATGCTGTATTTATCTTTTTCAAATTCTTCAAACAAAGAGTTTTGGTGCCATTGAGGTGTGTTCCAGCTTTTTTACTGCATTTTTGTGTTCATCCAGGCGGGTCCATATTCTTCTATTGGTCTGTCCAATGTATATGGCCGGGCATGATGCACAGAGGACTTCGTATATGCCTTGGTTTTCCAGGTCAATTTTGTCTTTGGGGTTTTTAAGGATGGCTGCTATTTTTTTGTCTGTTTTGAAGGCAGTCTTGATGTGATGCCTGTGNTCTTCCAGGTCTCCATTATGTCTTAGTGTGTTTTTGTGGACCAAGCTGGTGATTTTGCTTTTGTGGAAGCCGTTGGCTGTCAGTACTTTAGTCAGGGTGCATAGTTCAGTCTTTATGTGTGTCTTGTCTGCCAGGTGTTTGGTTCTGGCTCGCCCCAAATTTAAAATTGAAACAATTGTAAAAGTCTGACTCACAGACGAACACAATACAGAAGCCTGATGATGGCAGATGAGATACTGCTGAAACATTGCTACAACTTTAAAAGCACAACTATAAGCAACGTTTCGGCTATTATGTTGGGGACATTGAAAAGGCCAAATGATACAGTAACCCAAATACAATGATCAAATAATATTATCAACAGACCTCAGTAAGCAGGAGAATAAATCCTACTCAAGGCTTATTAATTATGAATGAATCATGTTAAGTACAGCTGATATGAATTTGACCTTCTATGTGATTTTCAGACTTCATGAATGTATTACCCAACAATGCAAGAGCACACAATCGATATAAACTTAATGTACACCACTCCAAACTTGACTGCAGAAAGTACAACTTCAGCAACAGTGGTCAATGCCTGGAATACACTACCTGACTGTTGTCATATCCCCAAATCCACACTACTTTTCTTTCAAATTAACCACTATTGATCTCACCCCCTTCCTAAGAAGTCTGTAAGGAGCGTGCATAAGCACACAATCATGCCTACTGTCCTTGTCCTATTGTCCCCAATTATTCCTACCCATTTCCTGTATTTATACTAATGTTTATTATCTTGTAAGTTATTGACAAATAAATAAAAAAAAATTTTAAACTGCAATCTGAAACAGTTTCTCAGAAATGTTTCAAAGTACAATAATTTATTGGCATTGATTTAATCTCACCTCTGTCCATAATCATGTCATCTGTCATTCCAAATGTCACATGTAGAATATTGCGAAATGAGTTGCGATCTAAACCAACAACAGCATGACGGTCGCTGGGTTCCACATCCAGGTTGTTGAAAAGTTTTATGAGACATTCCACTTCAAATTTATTAACTACAAAAGGAAACAGTGAAACAAAATCAACAATGAAGATGTGTATTTGTTTTCACCATCGAATGTAAATTTGAATACGTATCTCTTCCCGGTACTCGTAATGTTGCCGTTTCGGTGACTCCGCTGACAAGGAATTCTGGGAGTTGTAGTTTCACCATCTCCCTGTGGGAAGCTCGATTCCACTCAAGATAATAACAATATAAAAACAATTGTCACGAATTTCCCGATCGGGTTAATGGAATCAGGAACAGATGGGTTTAAAGAAGCACAAGTGAAAGAGTAGACCCACTTTCACTCACAATGTTTAGCGGATTTGCACAGGGATTCGGTAAGCTTCTGCAGCTTCTTTCTGTTCATTTTGAGCTTTGTGGCTGCCGCTGCGCCGGGTTGTCACAAACCAAGCTGTTTCCATGGCAACAGCAGGGAATGTTGCCGCTGGGCCCGTATATAACGAGCTGAAAGGCAACTTTAGGCCGGAGCGGCGCGTTTTATTATTTATGTCGGGGAGAGGGCAAAACCCGGCTTTGGTATTCTGAACTGGCTCGTTCCTCTGGTTTTCCATAAGGAGGAATGGAATAGAATGGAACTGGAAGGGACCTTGAGGTTTTCTAGTCCAGCCCCCTGCTCAAACAGGACTTCCCAGACCATTTCAGACAAGTGGTTGTCCAGTCTTCTTAAAAACCTTAAGTGATGAAGGCATGCTGTTCCACTGGTTAATTTTCCTCACTGTTAGGAAGTTTCCTAGTATGATTTGATTGCTGAGTGTACCCTATGACTATCATTAAGTGTTGTACGTTTTGATTCTTGATTCTTAATAAGGCCCTGTCCCACTGCTGCACTTTACGGATGCAAAGAGGATGTAAACATTAAAAAAAAAGCTTGCCATCTGTTGGAAAACACTATGCATCTGTTTTGTGTACTCATTGCATACGTGTTTCATACGCTCTATCCGTCGAGCATACCGTACCACTGAAAGATTTCATCCGCACAAGAAGTTTTTGGAGGCTGACAAAAACTTTGTGAACGGATGAACTTTCCAAACCGTGGTACGATGTAAATCTTGCGAACATACGGGCAACATACGTTCTATGTCGTTCAAATCATCCCGTTAAATGTCGCTGTATCCTCTTGCAATCCTCTGGAACATCCTTGCAACTCACATCCGCTGCAGCTGAAAACGGAAAGTAGGGAGGTAAAGGGTACAGGATGGAATGTCCTATACATGCATTAGTAAGCGGAAATAGAAAGGATGCGTTTGCATCCGATATACATCCGCGTGGCATATTCCCCTTTCTTTGGCCTTTAGGCGTACGTGATGCATCCGCATTCATGCCACTAAGCGTTCCGCTTTCGAAATTCTCCTCGGGACCCCTTCGGAGGTGTCATCCGCTTCCCATCGCTAGGCTTTCCTATGAACATCCATTTAAACATCCCCGCTACATACTACCCACGTCGCATTCTTTTCCGTCCTTTTCCCGTTTCTGTTTATGCAAAATTTCACAACACTTTTTGAAGCGATGACAACGGAATGAAGCCACCCCCGAAATTTTGCTCATCCGCTGTGTCCTTTATGCATATGTTTTGCGTCCGTCGGCCAGTGGGACCTAGCCTTTATGAATATATCTTTTCTTGTATGTATACTGAGAGTATTTACACCAAGACAAATTCCTTGTGTGTCCATTCACACTTGGCCAATAAAGAATTCTATTCGTTTCTTCTTAGTTCCAGGTTGCTTCTGTCCTTGATTAGTTTCCATCCATTGTTTCTTGTCCTGCCCTCTGGTGCTTTGGAGAATAATTTGGAGAATAATTTGATCCCCTCTTCTTTGTGGTAGCCCCTCAAATACTGGAAAACTGCTACCATTTTGCCCCAATTCTTCTTTTCTTTAGAGTAGCTATAACAAATTCCTACAACTACCTGATAGGAGAGGCAGAAAATAGGGAGCTCCAATCCCCCCTGGCTGGATCTTTTGGAGAGTTTTGAAGCAAAGACATTTTCTGAATCAAATTGCAAGCAAACATAAATTGAAGATTTTTTAAAAATGGTTAAAGGTCCACCTGTCTGCTAGGAGTATAAATCTTTCCATTCTCCACCATCCAGTCAGAGGTGAAGAAGCTTTTTGGATGAGAAGTGAAATGTCTTCAAAGAAAAACCAGAAAGTCTTTTATTGTCTCTGTGAAATGGAAATCAAAAAACAAAAACAATCAAGACCAATTTATTTGCACTGTTTTTTGTGGGTATTGTCGGAAGTTAGCACCCATCCCTCTCCAAGAAAAATGAAATATCCTAGGAAATATTTAAAAAGCAGAATAATTCCTCTAAAAAGAATAGAAACTCCGAAGCAGAAAGTCACCTCAGAAGCAGAAGCTCACCCCCACCTTTGTTAATGGGTGGGCCATTAAGGCCTGGGCCAGAATATTTTACATAACAAAAATCTCCAGGTAGAGCTATAATAGAAATTGCTCAAAGCCCTTTCATTACATCATCATCCAGCAAGGCTCAACCAAGCCTAGCACTCAGGACAGCCTACAGAGTTACCCCTGCATGGCCCCATGGGAGTCTGACAACCAATCAGAATACAAGCTCAAATTCAAATTCCAACAGAGGGTATATAAGGGACTCTCAGCATCTCAGCCTGCTTTTCTTTTACTTCACCCAACATCTTGAAGCACGTGATCATCCTTTTTACTTTGGAGCTTCAAGCCATGTGGTCCTGTCTTTGGAAAGATGTAAACCATCTTTCCAAATAGCCTCCATGTTTCCAGTGTGTTTTTCCCCACTTGGAACTGAACCCAGAAGGATATTTCTTCCAACAGTATAAACAGAAGCACATGCAGGATTATATTCTTGGTATAACAAACCAAGTATAACTAGGTGTCCGGATCCACTATATGCGCTTCTATTACAGCATTTTTATTGAAGCTGGTATCTAATTAAAATAGATAGACATGGTGTTTTTTCACTGAAATTATTTTACAGAAAGAAAAAAAATCAAATCACATAAAGCTCAAAAACTGTATTAAAACTTGAATATAAAACTCAAAATCCAACTGAAATGCCGTAGCTGAAGCTGAAGCTAAATTCAATTATATCCAACTTAAGCTCTATATCCACCCATGTTAAATTTAGAAAAATGTAATGTCTTAAAAGTAAAAATGCAGAAATTTGTTTTTTATGTTCAACATAAATGTCTAAATGGAACAGATATTATGGCACCTTAACAAACTAAATGAATTTTTTCACTAAAGTGATCTTGAGTTCTATATACTCTGTATAACTATATACAATCTGAACAGAGCATTTCAGGACAAAGGGGATTTGAACTTAACCTCTTTGCCACAATAACCAATTGCATCTCTAATTATACCAATGAAACGAGATTAAGTAGAATCAGCCCAATGACAGAAATGGCAAAAAAAAGCCCTTCTAAATTAAACAGAAATACTAATATTTAATGATCTAAGCACATGACTCTGCAAAACTGTAGCCGGGGGATCTTTTTAGGACTGTACTCTACATTCTGGAAATGAAATGTACATTTAAAGCATTATCTTTTGTGCCTTAGACCACTTTCTGAAACAATTTTTTAAATTATTTTTGCAATTCTTATTTGTATGCTGTCAAATTATGTTGGGCTTTGTGTATTTAAAAGCCCCAGTTAACATTTCAGTATTCCTCTGAGCTATATTAAGAATTTATTATTACTAATTAGATTTTTCCCTGCAGTCATCTCAAAAACAGAAACGTTATTATGAAATGAAAAATGGACACCATAATTTTAGTGTTTGGCAAAATAAAACAAAGTTATACAAATAGAAAAGGAGCATGGAGGGGCTAGCAGAGTAACTAAAAGACATTCTCCAACTTTCCAAGAAGATGTCTCCGCCAGAGAATTAATGAGCCCCATGTCATGCCCCTTTTGACACATGGCTAATGACTAGAAAAGCCAGTGGACCATACCATACTCAGCATTCCCCTTAAGATTTATTTTACCCGAAACATCCAAACATTTTTTTAAAATTTAAAAAAAAGTATTCTCATGTAATTCTTTGGATCTGTTGGAGTCACTCTTACAGTCACCACACTGAGTGTACCCACTACTTTGGCCTTTACCTTCCACATCCTGTCCAGTTCACTCTTGCAGGTTCTGGTATTTTTCCAGTTTCTCATACTCCTTCTTTTTAATGATGCTATCACTTGACACCACTATATCTATCACCACCACTGTATTCTGATCTTGGCCTCCAACCATGATGTCTGATGGGCCAGTACCTTTCTAAATCTGGAGATCTCACAGGATCTCAACTCTCGTTTCCTATAACCATTTATTGGATCCCCCATTTAAACCTAGGAAGGTATAGACAATATTCTGTGAAGATATTCCTGTACTCCATGCCAGCTATTTGCTTGTGCTGTTCGGTGTATGGTATTTCTGCCTATATCTCAGGTCCATCCCAGATATTGACAACCCCTCCCCCCAACCCACTGGTAATGTCCAACACTGTCTAAACACCATCTGACAATTGAAGGGAATAAAGAAGGCTGAAGACAGATAGACTAATAAGAACTGAGAGTTCAAGAGACTCCCAAGATCCAGGACTTCCACTCAAAGTAGAAAGCTGAGTCTCTCCCTTTCTCTCTCCCCCTCCCTCCCTCAGTAGCACAAGGAAACAATAGCCAGTCACCAGCCATCAACACATCACCAACTAGCCAATAGGGAGGCACCACATAAACATGACTCACAGAACAGCTCAAAGCACGTATTCCAGTAGAGAGAAATTTCCTGTAGATGGGTTCCAGCATGAGTTCAAAAGGCACAAATTCGATCTCACATCATTATTCTGGGATATGCATATTTGCCTTCATTCATAGAAAATTGTTTTATTTCTAATTCTGCATAGAAAGCTGTTTTCAAGAGGGAACTTGGAAAGGAGGACGACATAGTAAAGGTTGCATTAAATGAGTTTCAGAGAAAAAAAATTGACTTAACCCTGAATGAGGATTTCATTATATTAACTAATAAAAGAAATAGAAGGTTCCGAGGACAAAAGGCATTTGATGAAGTTAAGCCCATGTCACACTGCACCAACGGAGTGAGAGGCATATTTGTTATACCAATCGGCAGTACTAAAAACTACATAGTCGCTCCTATTTCCCTCAGATAATCGCGTTTTACTAACCAGACTCCGTGGGAATAGGCTATTTTTGACTATATTGTTAGTATCGTGACACATCTCCGTTGGACAATAAAAAATTATAAATCTAAATTGTGGGTTGCAAATAAAAATTAAAATTATTATTATCATATGATTTCCGTCTATTTATAGACATTCCCCTACATCACTTATTTCGATAACTCCCACGTCTAAATACATTCTTGTCCTCTCAATCTATTGATCTCCTGTCATTGTACACATGAATCCTCAGGCCAGGTGGTTTTGAGCTTAAGCATTCTATAGAGCTCACCTTATCTTCGCCACGCAGACGAGAAGAGGGAGTCATTCACACAATAGTGATGCTGTTCTCGCATCCTACGCCGCATGGGATGCATTTACCTCTGCGAGGTAGCAGATGCCGTGTGACAGGCGCATCTTGCACCATTTTATAAGCTTATCTGTAAGTCTCACATATGACTGAACGCTAGCTTGGTAAATAAGAGACATTGACCTGATAGCATTTTGGAACCCGCTACCATTTTGTCAGTACAATAACACATCAGCTTTCATGTCTCTGCAAAGGCAAGCCCCCTGAGTTCACTTGCTCACAGCCGGGTCAATATGCCCACGAGTGATGCGTCAAAGAGGAGGAAAAGGCGGACACAGACGGCGGGACTTGGAGTAGAGTAGTACGTTGCCACTCGGTCTAGTGTAATTGGCATGCCACACGACTGCGACTCGGCAGAAAAGATGTCGAACAGTCGGAATGCACGCACATAACTTGTTATATAGATAGAGGCACATATTATTAAAAGTAGGAAAATATGAGACGAGTTGCAACACCAAAGGGGGATCTGAGGATCATCGGATATTAAGATAGTCGTAGGAGAGAAATGGGCCCTAGGAGCGACACATAGTGGTAGGAACAAACCGTGATTACTGCCGTTAACCATTAAAGAGCAGGGGAGCAGATGCTAACACCACAAACAGTCTGGATCTCAATGTTTAACCAGACCTGACAGCCAGGGAGGCAATCAGCTGGAATAGCAAGACCTTGTAACTGCTTGGGAAGCGGATAACCCATAATCATCCTGCAAGGGTCTGGCTTCTCGCGTTGTGGAGCCACAGAGCGCCTCGTATAGCATATCGCGCAGTCCAACGGGATAAGGAGGACAGAGCAATGGCACTCGAGCTATAGAGTCGCTCGGATGAGCACCTAACATGGAATCTAAGCGTGGATAAACAAAGTACCGCCGGCTTAATTGCATTTGCACGCAGAGTGGCCCATTAGTCGGCTGCCCATAATGCATCTCTGGGATGCCCTACAATAGGTCGCGAAGATGCCTAGCGGCACATCTGGTCAATAAGTCAGGGCGTACTGCATGTGAACTCTACTACAGGAGAAGAAAAAGAGTGGCCAAAGAAAACGTCTGGGTCACGAAGATAAAGGGTTCACTCGGAATCGGTGCGGCGAAGATAGAGCAGAGTTAGGACTGTAACAAGCAAGCGGCTGGATGGGGTGGAAGGGCTATTCATTGTTGGGAACTCAGAGACCCCGACACTCGTGCATTGATTTGATTAGATGATGCCGCTTCCGGCAGCAGTCGATCACATTTCAGAAGGAAAGATCTGCTATCAGACAACTCTCCACCAACACCATAGGGGAGAAGGAAGCCTTGAATGCCTTACTACTTCATGAGGATCTGGCCAGCCTTTGGCAAGAAGGACAGGGCCTCCCAGCCCATCCGCACACCAATGTTTGAACAGAAGTTGTGTTAGCGGCATGACACCCTCCAATGGGCTGGGACTCTTGCTTTCAGCTGGGGCTTCCTGCTGGCTTGCTCGCTTGCGCTCTGCTGGTGCTGGGGGGGCTTTCTGTGCTGCTGCTGTGCTGGACTCTGCTGGTGCGGTGCTTTCTGCTGGTGCTGCTCCTGGTGCTTGCTGGTGCTTATCTCTGCTGCGGTGCTGTACGTCTCTGCTGGGTTGCTGCTCTCCTGGGTACCTTTAGGTTTTTGAAGTGGTGCCGGCTGGTGCTCTCTTGGTGGCCTCATGCTGCGTGCTAAGGCAACCAACAACACAGTCCTGGTGCTACTTGCGCGGCACGTGCCGGTAGCGCCTGGAACCTGGGCTCCTAAGGTGGCACCTCATGTAGCCCTTCAAGATCAGCTGGTCTGGGCTTGCACCACAGGCATTGGGCGTCGCTGGGCTTTTTGCTGCTCATAGGGATCACCTCTACATTTGTAAGCTGAAGCATGCTCAGTACGGCTGGAGGGCTGCCCGCGTGGTGGGAGCGTCACCAGTGCGGTAGTGGTGGAACCAGATACAGACACATCCCAGCGACCCTAATACACCCTCCAAGTAAAGCCCATAGCCCATACTTTGTGGTGAATGCGGGAGGGCAGCAGGAGAGACAGAAGTTGGTGATGATCATGTTGCAGGTCGGCGCATGTACGCCCTCGGACCTCAAAAGAAAGGAAGTGAAGAAGTTACGCAGGGCATGCAGAAGAGTGGAGCTTCCCTGTCGCGAGTCCCAGTGTGATAGGGCGAGAAGGAGGAAGAGAAAGTAACTGTCCGCCTCCCTACTAGCCCTCCTCATCAACCCAAGACGCAGCGCTCCTCCAGACTGAAAGAGCTGGCAGGAAACGGTTGCAGAGCAGGCAGTGGTATTAGAATAGTGGAGACTTTCCCCCCCACACGTCCCTTGGCTCCACTATACTGCATCAGGGGGTCCTCCCGTGCCCCCGCCACGGGGAGTGGCAGACTGTCGGGGGGGTCTCGTCATGGGGCCTCCACAGATAAAGGAGCTGAACTCTTGTCCAGAAGAAGGACTGGCTCTTCTGTGGGCTGCCTTGGGAGAAAAAAGTGAGGAAAAAGTTTTAGACAAAGAAAAAAGGGGGCTGCCTCCTCAGTGGCGGATCTCACCCTCCAAGAAAGCTGCACTTGCCATCACGTAGGTCTCCTGGTCCGCAGTTTTCATGCGGTCTGGCCAGAATACCTCTTTTTAGGTACCAGCTTTCCCGTACCAGTGTGCATGTGCTTCCACCCACCTGAAGGAGGACCTCTGAAGTGTAGCCCAGGCTCTCCACCTTGCTCTCTCCAAGCCCCTGCTTCCACGCTTGTGTCTCGTAGAGCCTGTGTCCCTTCCGTCAAAGAGGTACTTCATTCTCCTCAGCCCATTCGAGGCAACCTCATCCTCATGTTGCCTCTTTGATGGAGTACGTCTCTCTCCCTATCACGCGATTGCCTCTTTCTCCCTCTGGCAGGGACTTCTGGGCACCCTCATCAGTAAGGGCTTTGAGGTTTTAGGGGCATGGTCCACCAGCACCACCACCAGAGCAGCGCAAAAGCAGCAACCATCAAGCAACCAGCAAGGACCAGCAGCAGCCAGGGAGCACCAGAGCAACCAGGAGCACCAGCCGCACCAAGCCAGGACCAGGAGCAGCACCAGCATGAGTAAGCACCAGCAGAAGCACCAGCACGGAGCAGCACCAGCAGAAAGCACAGCACCAGCAGAGTCAGCAAGCAGCAGGCAGAAGCCCCCAGCCACATGCAAGAGTCAGCAGCAAGCAGCAGAAGCCCCAAGCTGAAGCAGAGTAGCCGCCAATGGGGTGGATGGTGGCCCCGTCCTTACTTGCCAAGGCTGGCAGGAGTGAGGCACAGGCTTCCTTCCCCCATGGTTGTTGGCTGGAGATGTGTCTTGCAGATCTTTCATCTGATGGTGACTGCTTGCCGAAGCTGCAATCCTTTTTAATATCCATGGGGGCTGACTCAATGCATCTCGCCCGCATGCGCAGTGAACCCTGCATCCACTAGGCATCCGCTAGGCATCCGCTAGGCATCCGTAGGCAATCCGCTAGGCATCCGTGATGCAATCCAGCGTCATCCGCTAGGCTCCACTCTGGCATTGCCCCTTCCGCTGCGCGGATGCTTCGCTGTGCTCCCCAGAAGCCCTGCGGATTTTGTTATCCGCTCCATCCACTTCATCCGCTAGGCTTTCTGTGGAGCATCTGCTAACATCCTTGCTACGTCTCTCCCATCGCCGTTCTTTCCATTGTTGTCCATTCTTCCTTTATGCAAATTTGGGGCACTTTTGAGAGCGGATAACAACGGATGGAACATTTTCTCATCCGCTGTGTCCTTTTTACATACTTGTTGCATCCGTCGGCTGATGTGACAGGGCCTTAAGAATGAAAGCTGATGTGTTTTGATACAAAATGTTGGTTCCAAAAGTTGCTATCAGGTTCCTCCTCTATTACCAAGAGTTCAGCAATAATTCAGAATATAAATGGCTCAAGCCCTCCCACTGCTACCAAAATAATCATCCCATGGAGGACATCATGAATCCCCTCTCTGTGGTGTGGATTCACAAATGTAGCACATAGCAGATTATTTACAACAGGGTTGTAAACAGATTATTTAGATGGGATTTTACAAAAGTTCTAGGGGTTTCATGAGAAATCATAAATAATATTATAATTTTAAATTGCACCACTGTAGATGTCATATTTTTTATGCAGATGTTCACTGAGATTTGTAAATCATTTCAAGAGTTCTGTGTAAAAAGTTTGAGAAAAGCTGATTTAGAGAGTGAAAATGCAGAGAAATTCAATGATTAGTGGTTAATCATAAGATAAAAAAAGTTTGAATAGAGATTGAGCAATACAAAAGCTGTTTCTAAAGAATTAGAAATAAAAATGATCTGAAGATTGTTGCAGGATTTCTAGGATTTCTTGTTTTAAGTCTTACATTTATATCTGCATATAACTTTTACTTGGGAAAATTCAGAAGAGTTTACAAAAAAGTGTCAGACATTAAAGGAGAGATTTAGATGTCTGGAAGCATCTTTTCCTATTAACATATTTAATTAAAAAAATCTTTTAATAACAGTTTAGTTGGAAAAGGGGCTACCAGATTTCTTCTAAAAGAACTGGAAAGATGAAGTTGGGTGAGAAGTACCCATATGACTCAAAGAGTGTTTGGTAGTCAGAATCTGAATCATCAAATAATTTTCTAAGAACATGTAATTTAGGCAGTGCAATCAATATAGTTATTAATGTAATACATATGCCCTAAAATCTATTCATCTAATGATATCTTTGTTATTTGCCCCTCATGGCTTCCAGATCTTAAAGAATAAACTAGGAAAGTGAGGTTGTGATACAGATATGTCTTATTTTAAGCAATATGGGCTGCAATCATATATTGATTTAATTTGCCTGGCTTGAGTATACTTCTCTGCCTTGCCTTGCGTTGCCTTGCCTTGCTCTGCCCTCCCTTCTAAATATTTGGAAATGTCCCTAACACGGTTTTCAAGATGGCGATGTACATGGATGCTGCGTCTGGCCGCTCCTTCTGTCAGTATATATGGTGTGTATGATTCCGTATGTGTTTTGGATCCTTAACTGAATCCTGTGGGGCAAGGAGCATCTATAGTTGGCAAGCCTTGATACAAATTGGACTGAAATGTGAAAAGGCTATTATGGACAATTTTATACATTTTCATAACATACCGAAGGAG
>BHFT01055073.1:0-17949 GCA_004320025.1 Laticauda laticaudata | reverse complement strand
CAAATGTAGGAGTAACAGTTAGAAACCCTACATGAACTCTGTAAAAGGCCTTGCTCACATCTGGTCAGCAACGAGATGCAAAAAAAGTTTGTAAAAAAGGACACATGCGGACGAGACCACAGAAATGTTCCAATCGTTGTTATCGCTCTTCAAAAGGCCGAATTTGCAAAACCAGAAGCGGACAACTACGGAAAGAGAAATGAGACACGGGAGCCGGAGGACGTAGCCAGATGCGCAAAGGAATGCTCACGGAAGACCTAGCCAAGTGGAAGCAGATGGCACAATCCGCAAGGCTTCGAAGAGAGCACAGCAGCCGGCACACCGCGGACGGAAAAAGAGCCGATGCAAGTAGCAGCACTGCCAAGATTGGTATGAAGTGAAATGCAGAGCGGAGCCCTAGCGGAACCAGCCCCTAGCGTGCTAGCGAGAAATGACACTAGGCAATCACTGCGATGCGGAGACGGATGGCATTGCGTCAGCCCCAGGATATTAAAGGAAGCAGCCTTCGCAAGCAGGTCGAGCTCGTCTTGCAGGAGGGAAAAAGAGCCTAGCTTCTTGACAGCGAGGGGCTTGCGCAGCGCAGGCCAGCAACCCAAGACCAGTGGGAGAGAAAAACGAAGCCTCTGCCATGCTGCTGACCAGCCCCTGGCAACGAGGGACAGGACAATCCCTCCCACCCCTGCCCTGATTCTGCTGCTCTCTCGGGGCTCTCTGCCCGCGTCGCTCATATCTAGGGCTGGGCTCTGCCATAGATGCTGCTTCTGGAGGTGGGTGGCTTTCGTGCTGGATTGCTGCTGTTTCTGGTGTTGGATGCTTCTGCTGTGCTTATTGCTGCGGCACTGCTCCATGGTGCTGGTGCTTTACTGAGGGTTACATCAACTGGCAGCTGCTCCTGGTGCTTGGTGGCTTCTGCCTGGTGCTTACTTCTGCATGGCACTGCATCACTGAGCTGGTGCGTGGTGCTTCTTGCTGGCTCGCTTACTCTGCTGGCATGCGCCTGGTCCTGCTGGTTCCAGCTCAGGTGCTCCTGGTCCTCGCTGGTGCTCCTGTCCGTGGTCTACCTGGAATGCCTGTCGGTCCTGCTGGTGCTTCTGGAATCCTGCTCCTGTGCTGCTGGTGACTGCGCTGGCCTGCTTGCGCTGGTGCTGCTGGTGCTGGATCCTGAGCTGGTCCCTGCTTTTTTGTGCTATGTTGTTGCTGCTGCGCTGCCTAATAAGGTAGGTGTGGCAGGAGCAAAGCCCTAAACAACCACGAAGCCCTTCTGATTCGAGGCCCATATAGCCCTGCCAAAGGGAGGACAGACATAACGATGGAGAGGAAATGGCACTACACAAATCGAAGGCAGAACCATTGAGGAGGAGGTGCTGAGTGGCTGAGGGAGGAATGAATATCTTTGGTGGAAGGACATCAGGCAATGCGATCGAGACACGAAGAAGGAAGCAGGACCTGCTATGGAGAGAACGAAGCTGGAGAGACCTGGACTACCACTTCCTCGGTGATAGCCAAGCCACGATAGCACACCTGGTACGGGAAGCTGCACCTCAACAAAATCTCCAGGAGGGCACGCCAGGCAAACTGACGCGACCGGCGGCGAGACCTACCCTGATCGGCAAGCCTGCGAGCTCTTGAGCGGTGAAGATCCCGCCGACCGAGAACACGCCCCGTCTCACAACCCTCTTCTCTCAGGCAGCCTGCTGAGAGCCAGTCCTCTTCTGCAAGTTGTCAGCTGCCTGTGTTCCAGGCAGAGGTATACGATGAGAGCGTGCCAATACAGAGCCCCCGACAGCATGATACATACCTCCTGGCGGAGCGGCCGTGCGAGGAACCCGCTGATGCCGGCGGCAAGCAAGAAGGGCCACATTCCACAACAGCCCAACCCGCCATCCGCCCCACATCACAGCACCACAGAAATGCAAGACGAGCCAACCGGACCCAGCCGACAGAGCCCACACTTGCCTGCTGGAGAAAGATACACCATCAGGCAGCATAACTCTCCTCTCTTCAGCTGTACACACCGACGCCCCACATCCAACCTCAACAAGCCTTCCATCACATACGTCAACCCAGGACTCATGAACACTGTCGGAACCCCAGTTACCCAGGTGGTGAAGGACAGGATCACAATCCATTCTTCACCAACCTCCAGACCAAGATGAACCCTGCTCCGCAACCCAGTCACAAGCCGCCTGCCCCTCCACCCCAAGACGCTGAATGTCACTGCCCTTACCAAGGGCATTCCACAGGCCCTCCCCTAACCCAGGCTACGGCAACCAGGAGGTTTCCAGCAGCACAGTGCAGCCCTTACCCAGTCCAGCACCAGAATCACATCGGGATGCCACCCGTTAGCCACTGATGCCACAATCGGAGAGACAACAGCCACAGATGCCACCACGCCACCATGAACCACTGACGCACCGAATAGCCACGACTAACCAAATTCCTCACACAAGCTAGCCAGACCAGACCGCCCCACTGCACTGCCACATCCTCCTCTCTACCCCATAGCCAGCCACCCGACCTCCATTACACTCGTCAAATACGAATTGGGGCTGACACCCAATGTCCATGGAAGAGGGGCTCTAACAATCACGGGACTGAGCCAGCTGTACGAGAGCTTCCTAACAACACACCAAAGTGCCACTGTTGCTCTCAGGTCAACATAGCACCCAGTGAGCAGTCAGACCAGCAATCCAGCAGCGAGCCAGAGTAAGACCAGAAGATGTGCCAGAGAACTGGCTGACTACCTTGTGACTTTATTTTGCTTACTGCGACCACTGCGACTTAGTCATTTAATCTTTATACAAGCTTGTTATTAATAAAGATTATCTTGCATTACAACCACACTGCTTCATTTATTTTGTCAATAAAGAAATCTTGGTGAAGAAACTCTCTCAGAAATGGTTTAAGCCTTTGCAATGCTTGTGGAGGGGAAGGATAGCGAGTGGCGTAGGAGGGTCACCTGGCTGGGATGGTAATAGCTGTGGGATGGGTAAATAGCTGTGGATGAGGTACCTAGCCTGTGCGAAACATGGCAGTAGATCACCTGTGGATGCAGGCACCGTAACACTGTGACATGGGCAGGAAACCTTCTGGGATCGACGGAAAGCTATGGAAAGATAAACCCCAGTGCAAGCATAGTGAGACTGTATGTCCACACCTCCCAGATCCCACACCTAATGAGCCCTTATATCTATCAATAATTAATCAACATGTAATCAATCATCCACCACATGTCACATAAACAACAACTATTAATAAACATGACCTGTATCATTGTAGGCCCACCCAAACATACATGGCTCAAATCTCAATCAGTGTGCATGAGACAGGCTCGAAGGAAGCATCCATTATCACTATATCATTGTCTTGCCCACATCCACTGCTACCAGCTGGGGGAGTTTGCACCAGTCAATGCTCAGGAGGTTCGCTGCTATCTCCCCTCCTTCCACACGTAGAAGCTCTTGGGCCTTGCACACCAACTTATTTGTCTAATTCAGTTTCGACACCTTAGGCCTCGCCATTCCCCACGCCTCCATGATCCCCATCGACCTTTTGGAGTCACGAGCCTGTTCTGACAACAATTGGGATAACGCAGGCGCATGATATTGTGCCCCAGGATGCACGCAAGCTTCCACGATCCTCTCAACGGTCTGTGGCGAATGCATGACTGAGTGTGAGAAGAAGTACCTGGACCTGGTTGTCCCAGATGCCCAGAGCGTTCTCCGAACCACACACCAAATGCACCTGACAGCGCCTGTAGCTTCCTGAAGATCCTCTTCTCCCGGAGTAAGGAGTCTGAGTGTAGGCTCATGGAAGGTAGGTTTCGATGAGAGAGGAAGTCCGTCATCCCCACGATGAAGTCAGACGGCACATCTTGCGGCGTAATGGGCAAGGGGGTACTGGATCTGGGAAGACCATTGAATGAGGCTTGCATTCCAGCCCCCTCCTTAGGTCACTCGCACTTGCTATACCTGGGCATCTGAAGTGACCCGTTGCCTGAAGCACTCAAGATACATGAACTTGTAGGTTCCGCACTCGACCATGGCAGCAAAAGGCTGAATGCATGAAGAAGCCCTTGTAGTTGAAACAAATAAGTGGACACGACTTGGCTGAGAGCTTGCAGGCACGTGGCGATTCCCATTTATGGTCCAAGAACATGCAGTGTGCGTAAGATCCACTTTCTGATACCACCTAGACTCTGCACACTTTGTCTTCCAGTCCTTCTTCAGTCGGAAGGGCACCTGGAGGAAAGCTCCTCCAGGTATTCTAATCGATAGCATAGGCCTGCAACCACTTCTACTGGACCACAATGCTGATGGCCCTGTTGCGATGCACCCTACAGCTATACTGAACCAGCTCCCTCGTTAGGTCGCCGGCTACATTGAGCCAGGTGGGCAGAATCAGATGCCAAACCTAAATCAAGTCAAACAGGAAGTCCAGGCCAACATTGGGGCCGGAAAGTTGGTGTATTGCCTTGGTCAAACCTGAGGTCTACAGCCGAACAATCCACAACTTCCGTAACAAACATGGTGGAGGGCAATCCTATTGAAAGATTCGAATGCACGAGTGTCTTCATTCCTCAGTCCACCATGCAGACTTGATGCTACACCCGTCGCCTCACCTGCTCTGCTCCCGAATAACCATCTTCCGGACCCCAGCACACTACTTGGCCGCCCCTTTTCTTCCATAGAAACAGGTTGAAAAGCCCTGTAAATGCAACTATTGCAACTGTATGCGCAGAACAGATGTGCTACCAAAAAGGACTAGTGTTACAGAAATACCAATGGTAAGAGAATCAAATGATGCACTGTGGAAGAGGCAAAGAGCCACCATCGCAAGGCTGCAGAGCGTCTGCCACAGCAAGAAGCAAGCTGCTGACAGACCTGAAAGGTGAGTCCAGGGGAGTTCCTCCCCTTTTTATAGGCAACAATACCTAGGTTTTAAACACTAAGGTGTCTTTAATGCATCCTCTAAAGGGCATCCTGCAAGACAAATCCTAAATATCCGAGATAGGTCCCTCTGCGAACGTTTTATCATTATAAATACTTGTAAAAAAATCCGCGAAGGCTGCAATACCACTAATTCATCCAATTCTAACGTCCGTGTACTAACGCTAGCACGTCAACGATACGCATCCGATTAATCGATACTCACCTGTGTCTGTTCTTCCGCTGGAGCAGAAGAATATTAGTTAGCGTGTGCGCAGCGGACGACCAATAGCGGATATAGCGAAAACGCGTAACGAGAGATAGATGACGATCGTAGAAAACGGCATGTACCCTATGCATGCGTTGCAGAACGATTCGTTGGAATACATTCCGCTCAAAAAGTTTCTGAAGCAGTTTCAAAAACAAATTTCTATCGAAACGCGAAATTGTAAATCTCCAGCATGAACAGATGCAATGTAATGGGATAGAGAGGGTTGAAAAACAGGCAGTGAGTACCAGAACGAATTGAAATCGCATCTAACCAATGTGATCGGCAAAGTGTTCTCTCATCCTTTACAATACCTCTTGTCCTATCCGTTGTGCTGTGGGACATGAGAGGTTAAAAAGATAATATAATAAGGATTGTACGAAAGAGAGATGTTTTTTCCACCAACACGAAATTGGCCAAAAAGTATATCTATTCTATCTATTCCTATTCCTATTTCTAGTCAATGCTCACCTATTATCATATTTCCAAAGAAAACTCGTAATCATGCTTTCGCATGAAATTTATCCAGAGTATTTTGAATAAGGTGCGCTAATCATCGTCAAATCAATCATTATCATACAGACAAAATTCAAACCCAGTCTGCAACATCTGGCCTGAATGAATGATGATGAGATGTAATATAAATCAACACTGAGAGAAATCCAAAACTGCCGACTTTGCAATGACAGAAGTTGAAACTGTTTCAATTTGAATTGAATGGCATATAACCAAATGCCAAGGACACAACTGTAGTTGCATAAATAATAACCACACTAGCATGAAGTCATATAATAATAAAAAAATACGACTTACCTATATATCCAAACGTCACATGGAGACAACAGTAAAAGTGGAAAAAAAAGTATCAAAATGACTTAAGGTAAAGATAACTTAGATGACTTACAAATACAGATGGAATCGTCATTGGGAAACATCAAGCTATGCCAGATATCAATGTCAAAACCAAAATTAGTTAGGAATAACAATGTATATTACCCAACATGTTTAGTAACAAATAAATAAATAAGTAATCCTGGTAAGTATCGTTAAGTGAATCTGTAACTTTAAACTTGGGAAAGTGAATTAGGGGAAAGTGGTTATGAAAACTCTTAAAAGAAGCAAGCCATGCAGCGTGCCGCTCTCTACAGGCTTTGACTGATTCCTAATTACTCTTGGAAGACTGCATCTGCTCAGCACGGGAGAGAGAACAAAGGACTGATTTAAGATGAACTCGACCCAGGATATTCTACATGGACTTGCTAACGATACTCCCTGAATGACTGACTAAACTGATAACATGACTATGGACTGGTTTCTGATATAGCTATAATATAGGAATATAACAATCAATCTGTGATAACACAAGCGTATCTGGTATTTTACTTATGTTAATAAACATTACAAGCTTAGCTCACTCATTATCGAGTGCCTATCTGACTTACGCTGCACATTCTGTTTTGCTTGTCTCCCTAACCCTGGTTGGGGAACCCAGGCTTAACAAAAATGTACAATTTATTGATATTGCAGTACCAGGAGACACCATAGTCGAAAAAAAAGAACTGGAAAAAATCACAAAATATTGCAACCTGGCCATCGAAACTATGCGATTATGGATGAAACATGTAACAGTGATACCCATTGTCACTGGGGCACTTGGTACCATGTCCAAGAATTTTATAAAAAACATCAAGAAATTGCAGCTTCCTCAAT
This sequence comes from Laticauda laticaudata, assembly GCA_004320025.1. Taxonomy (NCBI): domain Eukaryota; kingdom Metazoa; phylum Chordata; class Lepidosauria; order Squamata; family Elapidae; genus Laticauda; species Laticauda laticaudata. The sequence continues at coordinate 11,043 of BHFT01055073.1, read as the reverse complement.
AACAGCAGTGGAACTGCAAAAAACTGCGCTACTCCAAACATTGTACATCTTAAGAAAATAATTGGTTGATACCTTAGGACGCTGGCAGCAACGCATACCAACCATCAGAGCCAGTCAATGATATTTGTGATACATTTTTAAATGTTCAGTTGATTGAGTTTCATGTTTAATGAATAAAAGAGATAATAATAATAAATAAAATCCATGAAAAATGTGAAAAACCCCAGTTTTATTCTAAAAGTGATATAGTGCCAGTGTTTGTTTTGTGTTAGAGAAATAATTTCATTTTAGAGAAAGCAGAACTTTTAAGAAATTGTATGGTTCACTCAGATATTCATAGAAAGATGAATTAATTTAGGCATTTAATGAAATTCTCTTCAAATCTTTTCTGGATTCATGCTATCAATAGTTTTCCAACAGGAGTAACATCATTGTTTTTTCTGCCTCTGTTTAGGTACCAGAAACTGAGTACCATGTATAATGCCATTACTGCTGAGAGGCAAAGAGAAAGACAGAAAGGATTATCTAGGCAAGTCTTTGAATTAGATGAAGTAGTTGAAGAGAGGAGCAATCAAGGGGATACAGTAAGTCAAGTGAGAATGTAATAATTTATATAAAGCAACATGTTTGGCAACCTTCCATTTTCTTTGTGTAATGTGAATGAGAGGACGGTGTCATGTTATGCCAAAAGCATATGCAGCAATCTCATAAACTCCAAACCTTATCTCAAGCAATGTCTGGAATGTGAGGTCATATTGAGAAGCACACAGTCTATAAACAGTAGTCCTCGAATTATGAACACAATTGACTCCAAAATCTCTATTGCTAAGCAAGAGTTAAGTGAGTTTCACTCACATTCTACAACCTTTCTTGCCATATTTGTTAAGTGAATGTCTGCAGTTGTTAAATTAGTAACACAGTTGCTAAGTGACTTTTCCATTGACTTTGCTTGTCAGAAGGTTACAAAAAGTGATCACATGACATTGGGACACTGCAACTGTCATAAATACATGCCAATTGCCAAGTGTCTGAATTTTGATCATGTGACCATGGGGATGCTGTAGTGATCGTAAGTGTGAAAAATGGTCATAAGTCATTTTTTCTGTGTTATTGCAACTTTGAATGGTCACTGAACAAATGGTTGTAGATCAAGGACTACTTGTATATCATTTCCCTGAATGGTTTTGCCAGCTTTCTTAACCTTCAGGGAATTCAAAAAGCAAGTTGGGAAATTAACCCATACCAGTTGAAAGCAGATACCAAAACACTCAAATCTATTTCTCCCCAGTTCTTTTGAAGAAAGCCAAATTCTCAACACACACCCTTTGATTATCAGATCATATTTTTTCTAAAAGTAAAACAAAGGTGTAAAAGCAGTAAATGTATGGAGTGTGACCAAAACTAAGTTCACATTTGAATTGAATTCATTGTACTTGGAACCTTCTGTGTGTTAGCTGGACTTTTAAGTTGAAAAACACCTCAATACTAGTCTGGTTTATAGAAATCTTCATAAATATGCTTCTTACAATGTAAGCTTAATGTATTTAATGTATATTCAAATTCAAAATATGGAATTTTAATTTAGCCATTGACAGGCAAGATATGGCACAGAAGGAGTTCAATAACCAGAGGCAACAGTTGAAAGATAAGCCAAGGGATGGGATGGGACAGCTTACTATGGCCAACTCGTCATGGGACAACTTACCGCCAGACAATCCAACAATTGAATTTAATTATTTAAAATAATTTTTAAAATATTTTAATTTTTATCATTCACATTTCATTTTGTCCCTCCTTTTACATCCTTTCTTTAATGATTCTGTAGCACCATTTCTTTGATATTAGTGCAACTCTTCTCCCATGGTGAATTGTCCCTCAGAGAAGTGGCCGTGGCAAGTTGTCCCATGGCGAGTTAACCATGTCAAGTGACCTTTAACTACCTTTGTATAAGTGCTTCCCCACAATTTGTCATTATCACTTTAATTATCACATTACAATTCATAATGTGTCTTGAAAACATGCAGTTGCTTTTGAAGGGACAAAACCCTCCCCTTCTCTTAATTCATAATTTAACTTTCAAGATACAATAGAATCTCAATAATACATACAGCTATGCTGACTTAATTTTTGTCTTGTTTACTTCTGGCATGGAAAGTTACATTAAAAAAAGCTTCTCAAAAGCCATATTTTTTTTAATTCACAATGGTAGTATCTGATATTTGCAAAATCTAAGATGCAAAATGAGAGGGGAAATTAGTAGATTGCATTAAAGGTGGAAAGTAGAGAAGAGGCTCTGTCTTCTACCTCTCCTCAGTACTGTAGTATGAACTCTTGACTCACTTCATATATGCTGGTATTCTGCTCTAACACTGGAAGAGAAAACTAAGTCAGCTTTCAGCAATGCTAGCTTGGCTAAGATGTCTGCATGCAAAAAGGCAATACTTGATATATATTCTGAGCAGCATCCAGCTCTCAGGATTGGTGCTCATTTGCAATCTTCAAATTTATTGTCACCAGCAGCACTACTACTCTTTGTTCTCTATAGGGCTGTTGTTAGACATTCCCCCTTGTCTTAACAACAAATGCTGCTCCATCTATCTTTCAGGATGACATCAAGCGTTGCTCTGGTTCCTTGGAAGATATGCCCCGAGGCAGTTGGACATCCAGTATCTTTGACCTGAAGAATTCTGCAGCTGACTTTTTACTCCGTTCACTCCTGGTGCGCACTGCCATTGAAGAGACTGACCGTAGTAATGAGGAGCTACGCAAGAAGAACCGGCATCAGGAGATCTTGGCCCTTTACTCAGCCCCTGATGAAGTGAGTGGAAATATTGAGATTCCCTTTGGCTTTCTATGAAACCTGGTGGGATATGGACTGGTCAACTTTTGCATCCCAAAGTCATGCTTGCTTGTTTTTAGTTGCTTGTTTGTTATTATAACCCCTTGAAGTAACAACCAACAAATCTTTATTTATTCATAACCAGAAGATAAAACACTCACTAATTAAGATATAAAGAGAAATATATAACGTTTTAAAATATTTTTTAAAAAGAGGAATATTACAGCATAATGTAAAAACTATAAAGCAGCACTTACCTTGGTCAATCTAGTGAGATCTAATTGATCAGACAGTAGCAATTTAAGATTTCAGAATGACCAGGATACTTAGTGAAAAATGAAGATAATGATTCCTGATGAGGGGATAATAAGAAATAACATGATCTATCATTTCAATTATTTCTCCATCACATGGACAATCTCTGCTCAAAAGGAATATTTGGTATCTCTTCAGTAATAACTGTTGGGAGGGCATTAAATCTAGCCAAGAATAAATCCCTTCTAAATTTCAGAACTGTTAGGTAGTTTAGATATCTGACTGGTGGGAGAAAATTGGCAGAATGCCTCAAGAATAGGCTTCTAGGTAGAAATGATGAATTTGGTTGCAGTTCTGTATTGATGGCCTATTGCTTGAAATCAGCTAGTGCAGTGGTTCCCAAACTTTTTCAATCCATTGCCCCCTTGGTGCTACAAACTCATCCTCAGTGCCCCCCATCGAGGGGTGGAATTCAAATTTCTTAACAACCAGTTCTGTGGGCATGGCCTAATTTGTGGGTGTGGCTTGGGGAGTCATGTGACTGGGTAGGTTTGGTTGGTGGTCATGTGACTGGGTGGGCATGGCTATGTGAGTGGCAAACCAAATACAAGTGGTCCTCGCTTAATGGCCAGTTGCTTTGCAAGTGACTGACCTCCCCAGAGCTACTTGACTGGTTTTTGGAGTTTTGACAGCCATGCAGACACACACACATGTACGCACACACACACTCCCTTCTAACCCTGCTGGAGTAGGTGGTTGGACTAGATATCTCATTCACTTTCTCCTCCTTCCCTCCCTCCTCTTCCTCCCCCCCTTCCTTCCTTCCTTCCTTCCTTCCTTCCTTCCTTCCTTCCTTCCTTCCTTCCTNTCTTTCTTTCTTTCTTTCTTTCTTTCTTTCTTTCTTTCTTTCTTTCTTTCTTTCTTTCTTTCTTTTTCTCTTTCTTTCTCTCCCCTCTACCCACCTTTTCTTTGTCTATCCTTTTTCTTCCTTTCTCTTCCTTTCTCTCTCCCTTTTTCTTTCTTTCCCTTTTTCTTTTCTTTCTTGTGTCTTCTTTCTCTCTCTTTCCCCCTCTCTTTCTCTCTCTCCCTCCCTCCATATAGCCCATTCATTTTCTCCTTCCTCCCTCCCTCTCTTTCTCTTTCTTTCTGTCCCTTCCTTCCACCCCCTCTCTTTCTTTGTCTATCCTTTTCTTCCTTTCTCTTCCTTTCTCTATCCTTTTTTCTTTCTTTTCCTTTTCTTCCCTTACTTTCATGTCTCTTCCTCTCTTTCTCTCTCTCACTCTTTTCCCTTCCTCCTTCGCTCTCTCCTCCTAAGCTAGGAGACACAGACACCTGAAACACACACACTCTTCCAACAAAGTAGTCACCCGGCAGCATTGCTCGTGATGAAGTCTCCCAGAGTCCCAGGGACCGGGTGCAATTGTCTGTTCACGCCTGGTGCCGCATTGCCTGGAAAAGCTGGCAGGCAAGGCTTCCAGGTCAACAAAGGGACCGTGGGTGGGACTTCCACCCCTCCGTCTCTTGGGGAAAGGACTGGGAACTTCAAGTGAGACTGCCACCTTGCCATAGGAGTTGTGGGAGAAGTGAGCTGCAGGAAAGGTGAACCAGCCTACCATGACTAGCTCACCAGTCAGGGCAGACCTGTTGCCAGCTGGCTTCCTGCCAGTCCACATCTCGTCAGCTGCTGGGGCTCGCGGGTCGTGGCTGCTGAGGGGGAGTACAGGAGACAACCAGGAAGCACAAGGCTTACACCACCTGCATTGCTCCTCTACCAGCTGCCCCTCTGAGCGTTTTAGCCAAGTGCGGGCCACCGCGATGCAAGCTCAATGGGTGGAAGATCCGCTCTCGCAAGGCTTGACTCGCATCATTCTCACAATGGTGGCCCGTATTAAGCCAAAGTGCGCAGGCTGGCGGGTGGCAGAGGGAAGGGAAGTAGGCAAGGGGCGATGCGGGAGGTATAGCATCATGCTCCCTGGTCAACTCCCCCTACCCCCGCCCTAGCAGGCAAGGCCCAGCAGATGTGGAGAATCCAGGTGGGACCCAAGTGGCAATGGGTCAGCCTTGGTTCGCCTTCCTCTCGGCCACCACCAAGTGGGGTGTGGAGGAAGCTGAATTGCACCGTCCAAGGGGCCCACATCCAGCACTCCTCTGCCACCCCCTTGCCTCTTAGCAACCCCTTGCTGCCCCCCTTACCTCTTAGTGCTCCCCTAAGTCATCCCCCCCAGGAGTGGTACCGCCCACTTTGGCAACCACTGAGCTAGTGCATCTTCATAGTGCACCAGTACGAGAGTTGCTCAAGTAAAGCTATAAAGATGGCAATTTAATATGTAGTGCCTGGCACCAGGAAAACTGAAAGCTATCAGTCATAGTTAAAGGGTCAAGCCAAATAGATTGGGGGGGGGAGCACAAACCAGTAGAAGAAGATATAACTCCAAGCAGCAGTTTTGATATGAAGCAGGCCATAATGAAGCACCACATTTGGAAAACAGGAGATACTTGAAAAATAAATCTGATAAACATGGATTGAACTCTTTCAAGGGAAGTAAATTGGCCAAAGCAAATAAAGGAGAATTTTTGGAATGTTGCACAAATAAATGCAAAGGCAGAATAACAACATAATATTTTATGAGCTTTCAAAATCTCCATCTCTCTTAGCCTCTGGTTCACAAGTGGGTCAATGACATATGTTACTTTGACTTCCCAGGAAGAGGCAGTAGAACGGTGCAGCATCCCAGATATTCCAAAAGAGCAGTTTGGGCAGAGGATCTTAGTGAAATGCTTGTCTCTGAAGTAAGTCACAATTTCTTGGCAACGTAGAGCTGCCAAATGTCCAGTAGAAAAAATGATTGAATGTAGAATAAAATTGGGTTTTTTTATTAACTGTTGTTCTTGCTCAATGGTACTGTGCAAAAAGAGGGGCCAAAAGATGCCATACAAGTACAGCTTCACATGTACTGATTTTGCTGGAGGATGCACATGCATGTGCATTTGCTGCCATAGTGTGAAGGAGCTACATTATCACTCAGTTCTGTGAACACAGCAGACCTCTGTGATACAGTGCAAACAGGTAGATGGCAGAGTTACCTGAGAAGAAGTTACTTTGGTTTTGGATTCATATTCCTGAGCAGTGGAAGCTGCATGCTCCTGGCAGCCCAGCCTGCCAAACTGATGCCCAGAAATGCAGTTTGTATTGCCCACATACTTAGGATGGAGACAGAAGGAGATTTCCTGGTGTGACAATCAGAAGACATTTCCTTCTCTAATGGATTTTGATTGATAGGAAGAAAATGAGGAAATGCAAGATGTTACCTTCCTCCCTTACTACACTTCTCAAGTTTGAACAGTTGTTAGAAATCCTACACAACTTCAGAAGTTAATTTCTGAATGTTGTGTAAGATTTCCCACAACTTGTTTATTTACAGATTTCCATTGTTGGATGACTGCAAAAGCCTCTCTTTTTGGTAAAAATCCAATTTTGCTTAAAACCATCTGTGTTCAATTAATTGATAAGGAGATGGTAGAAGAAAGCTTTATGTAAAATTCCTGCTAGTTCTGATTTTATTCTGAGGTCCTCAGCTATGTCATTACAGAGAGGAGAAATGGGAAGGGGTCCATCTTTCTTTGATTCATCGAAGTCCACCATAATGATGAAGCAAAATAGTGTGAAAATGTTTGTAAGGAGATTTATCTTGGGATTTCTAAGGGGTACCAGTATTTAATATCAGAAAAGTTCATTTATCCAATGGCAGGGGAGCATCTTGTTACATTTAGATAAGGTTTTAGAAGAAACAGGTCATATTTTGCTTATGGATGGAGGAATGGCAGTGGTGTTGATTATTCATGATTCCTTTTGATATAGAGCTCCAGATTCTTAACCGTTGAATTTGCTAGAGCAGGACAAGGTAGTCAACTTTTTGCAATGTATTTCCTTTCATGTTCCTTTCCATGAACTAGGTTTGAAATAGAAGTTGAACCCATCTTTGGATCACTGGCACTCTACGATGTGAAAGAAAAGAAAAAGGTACTTCTTGTTTCTGATTTCTCTTGGATAATGACAAGAAGTGCTGGTCTCTGTTCAGCTAGAACCAAGTTCAGACCAAAAGATAAACTGCCAGTTAAGCACAGCAGAATGTCAGTTGCAGATTTTATATTATGTTCCTTCTGATACTTATATCAAAGACATGGAGAACATTAACTGGATTGCTCTGAAGCATGCAGGATTGATATCTAATTTGCACTTTCTTAAGGCAACATGATTTAGGTTCATTCTTTCCCTAAATTTGTAGCTATTTACATTTCCTCTATTCTAATGGATAAGCAGAAACATTCCGATTTTTGAAAGAGAAAGTTTGTCTCTTTAGTTGAAGCAGCAAGTTCCTAATGATTCTTTTTTCAATTACAAATTTTGAAGAATGAAGGATGGATCATCTAAGCTAAGCAGATGATGCATAGGAAATAGCAACAGTGAACTTTACTTCCTTGTAGATTGTATCTTACTTAATCCCCTTTCAAATTCCTGGTGACTTTAAACAGAAAAAAAACTTAGTGGGCTGCATGTCCTAGATGTTTCTGTCTTTCTCCAATTGCTCTCCAGCCTCTATTAGGTTTCCCATTAAAATTGTGTGATTTTTTTATTCTGTGTGATGTATTATTTCTTGTTGTAATAATTTTTCTGAAATCAGTAAATAATGTATAGGTCCGTGACCTATTAATCACACATAGTCTCCAAAAACCCATAGTTCTACAATATGTGATATCACCAATGTAATTGCACTAGAATTTTCACTTTTGGCTTTCCCATGTTGAGGAGAATTAAAGGGCAAAATGTGTGCCTTAAGTCTTGGGTATCCTTAACATCCTCATCAAATCAGTCGTTGTTCATGGCTTGAAAAGGTTGAGTGAGAAAACAGGCACCCTAAGTCCCTGCAATGGCTAAAATAAGAAAAACAAATGCAAAGATTTCATCTGGCTGAATGCCACTGGTTATGATTCCTGTTGCTCTAGGTAGGGCACAGGAAACAAAAGTAGCTACAAGGCCAAACCCATTATTTTCTCCTATGCTAAAACATCCTCTGGCAGATCTCACAGAAAACAAAGGGAATTGCTTGTGTTCCATGTTGTTATATGAAGACTAAACCCAACTATCTACCAAGAATAAGCTAGATTTCAATATTATATTCACCAGAGCTACAGTTAAAAGTTTCTCTTTTCTGGATACTGAGATATTGCCTTTTGTATTGTTTTGATTGCTGTGAAGTCATGAAGAGATTTGATAGTATTTTTTGACTGCTGTCCTTCTCTCTGTTTTGTAGATCTCTGAAAATTTTTATTTTGATCTCAATTCGGAACATATGAAAAGCCTTCTCCGAACTCACAGTGCTCATCCTGCCATCTCTACACTAGCTCGTTCAGCTGTGTTCTCTCTTACACATCCTTCTCCAGAAATATTCTTGGTGATCAAGGTGAGATGTTTGTTGCCTTTTTAATAGTCACACTCACAGCCATTCTAATGAATGCTGTGGAGCAAATATGACTATGTATACCATCATTTCACATGAATGCAAAATGTTCATGCATCTGTGAAGAAAGCATGTATTTTGGAATTCTTGAAACTGGTGCATCTCAATAAAGTTTGATTCTCTGAAATTAATGAATCTCAATAAAGTTGAAAGTCAAGAGGATGCAGCTTTAGTTTCCTCCAGTTACTTGTATGGAGAAGAGAGTCTCTTATTATCTGCTCGGAAAACACAATGTCAAATAGATTAGTTAGCCATACAATGTCCTTTCCTAGGAAACACCTAAGACCAACAGCAGACAAAAAAAACTTTTCTTGTTAAGTAGAAGGTAAAAGATGCACCCACCTCCTCTGATATGTAATGCTCTCTGTCTTTAAAATGTAAAGAAAAGAGGTGCATTTTCTTAAATAAGTCTGATTTTGACTTTTCAGTTTTCAAAAACATCTGGCATTGAGATGTTACTTCTGATCCTTGTATGTTTTTCAAAAACAAGGGATAAATTCACAAATCCTGTTTAATCCTTATTCAGTTAAATTTATTATACCTTTCTTCTTCTTCAGCTGGGAAAATAGGAATTGGATATAACTCACAGAATTTATTTCTAGGCTTTTTTTTTTAAAAAAAGAATGTTTCCCCCAAGTTTCTAACCCTAACCCTCAATTGTTCCTTGAGTTTTTCACTTGTCTCCTCAATGTTTTCTGCTTCCAGTTTTTAAAGTAATTACATGCAGTTATTTCATGAAATACTCAAATTAACAATACAGTTAAATACTAACAAAACATGGCATGTTCTGAAGTCGAAGTCTCGTTCAGAGGATCCTCTCTAGATTCCCTGTCAATGAAAAAAGAATTAAGTACGTTCTAAGTAAAGAAAATATCCCTTGTTCTAGTCACACATATTTTGTTCCAACTGACTTCATGCTGTACAGTACATACCATATTAAGCTGTTTAGGCATTTCAGACAGAGTGAATGTATAGTTGTTTTCTACAGCTTAGAAGTTTTATCTCTCACTATCTCTCAAACTGATATAATCTCTGCTCCTTTCAAGGGATAATCACTTTGATTCTCTATCAACCTTCAGAGTGGGAGAAAGTGTTCAGTGTATGATAAACTGCATTATGAGGCAAGATGTGCATTCAAGTGGAATGTAACAGCTAGTGACTAGTCCTTAACTTAAGACCATAATTGGGACTAAAATTTCCATTACTAAGTAAGGCAGTTAAGTGAGTTGTACCCCATTTTACAACCTTTTATGCCAATGTTCTTAAGCAAAATCGCTGCAGTTGTTAAGTGAATCACACAGTTATTATGTCTTCCCCTATTCCTTGCTTCTTAGAAGTCAGCTGTGAAGTTCACAAATGGTGATCCAAGTGATCTCAGAATTCTGCAGTCATTGTAAATATATGCTGGTTGCCAAGCACCCAGATTTTTATCAAGTGATCATGGAAATGCTGTCATGGTTGTAAACACGACAATCAGTTATATGTTACTTTTTTCACTGCTGTTTAATTTCAAACAATCGCTAAAAGAATTGTGAGTTGAGAACTAACTGTACCAGGTTTCCATTAGTGATATTGGTGGGAATATTTTTTATTTTGTGAAAATTGTATCACCTCTATGATTCTGTTACTAAGCAGTAATGAAAAATTGATTCCCTCTTTATAATAGTCATAGAGTTCAGACGTTCTGTACCTAGCTTTGATCTATCTAACATCAAACAACAGCTGGAAAATTGGTGATGACTATGGGGAGTCTTTCTGTTCAGAAATGATGACTGCATTATTAATAATAGTGACAAGCTTTGATTCATGGGCTCAGTTTTTCATTCATTCAAAAAGGATCCCATAATTGAATGTCAAATCGCAACTTGCACTTTTTTCTTGAAACATGACTTTGCATATCTGCCTCAAGCTTGATCACATTAAGAGATTTGGGATGGAGTTTCTTTGGAAAAGGTATAGTCCACAGAGCTATTGCATGTAATATCCTGTCTTCTGAACATGTTAACTTTAGATTCCAGCACAAAGCCAGAATTTTGAAAGAGAGTTAATGCCTATGTTATTTTTTAATTCTTTTGAATTGCTAGCAAAAAAGAACTTTGTTAATAAATCACACTTGTCATTCCAATTTTATTCCCCTGGTATTGAAAAAAGCCATTTCTGAATATAGGACTAGTTGTCTCAGTTCTGGTTTTCAAAGTCATTAAAAGTTGGTTTTCTTGTCTTGTAAATGAATAACACTTGAGATGGTGCTCAAAATATCTTGATTTTATTCTTTTTTTTAAAAAACCAAATTTTATTGATTTTACAATGAAAAACAAATCAACAACACATACACAAATAGAAAAAAAAGAAGAGAAAAGAAAAAGAGAAAAAAAGGATAGAAAACAATTAAAAACATTCTCATTTTCGACAGTTTATAAGATCTTTTCT
>BHFT01055071.1:0-11282 GCA_004320025.1 Laticauda laticaudata | reverse complement strand
TACATCCTGGCTTACAATAAAGACTTTGCTGTTGGAACCCGGTCTACCTCGTGTTTTTCCGGACAAAACAGTGGCAATTATTATAGTATACTATTGTACATCTGTTATGTGAATAGAATTCAGCTGAGAATGTAATGGCAAGAAGTTTCCTTAGTCACATAATAGTATATTTAAGCTGCCTTACATTAAAAAAAAAAATCCTGCTCCACTGGATCAGTCTTGTCCAGTCTTGTTCTATTTTGTTCTCAAGGACATTTAAGAGATGGTTCTGTGACGTTTAGAAGCACAGTAAGATAGAGATTCCCTATTGGGTACTCAAAACATATTATGTCTAAAAATAGAGACTATATTGTTTATCACAGAAAATACCTATTGATTGAACTATTTTCATGAATTTCTGTAGAGGGAAAATGGGGGGGAAGTATCCAGAAATTTTTGGGTTATGATTTCTGCATTTTTTGTTCCCACCATCTGGCTGATTGCCTTCTTTTATGTTCGGAATTGCTATAAATCACACATAGGTAATTTTTATAGTTGGTCAAAAGAAAAAGCCTAGAAAAATTGAGAATAGATCTACCAAGAAAAAACAATTATAAAGGGGTGCTCAGTTCTAAGTGCATATTGAAACATTCACAAGACAATTTAGAAAAAAAAATGTCAATGGAAAGCAACACTGATGGGATTCAAAAATCACAAGTAAATCTGCAAAACAAGGCATCATCTCAGCTTCTCCTCTGATTTGGTCATGTCTGAATTCCAGATGCTTTTCCCATCCCTCTTCAAGCTACCTCCTTCCCTTCCTCATTTCTCCATTCAATTAGCCTCAATTATTTCTGTTATCATGGACTGAAAAAATGATTGGATCCTATAAATACATCCTCTCCAATTATATCCCTTTTAGAAGATGTGGTTGCTTGATGTTTTTCCCTGGTAATTCGCTAGGATGCCCATTAACACTAAAGAGAGATCAAATCTTCCTTATAAAATCCAAATGTATAGTTGATACACAATTTAGCTAGGGGTATGAGGTCTTGATTGACATCAAGTTCCAATCAGATTTTGCTCCTGTGCTTACAGAAAAATAGGTGAATGTGAATATTAGCAATAGATGGATGTGAATATTAGCAATCGGGTGTGAATATTAACTGACTCATCTCATTGGATATCATACATTCAATATAAAATATATTATTCTATTTCTCTTAAATCTAAAGGGTTTTTTCTCTTTCTAGCAATCATAAACTATAAGTTTATAAACTGTATTTTTAAAATCCCAATCAATACCGTAATCCATCAACTGGTAGGCTAAATAAAAACCCTTGATCAATCTTTGTTCTGCAACCTGCTGCATCTTTTAGTTACTGAGAATTATAAAGGGAAGGAGGCTAAATTTGTTAAGCAAATGCCCTTAAACATAATTAAATGTGCCACTTTATTCTTACTATTGGTTTTCCATTCCTTCTTCTCTTGTTTGCAACAATAGTTATAAAAACAGCCGAGGCAATGCATTGGCAAGCTCAAACTATTATTAAAGGATATTTATCTAGTAATAAAAACCTTTTACTAGTCCTACCGATCTCAATAAGCTCATCAACAAAATGACTAAGAAGTAGGACAAGTCTTTGTTAGAGTTTTAATGAGAAGGAAAAACAAGATTTCAGCTTCTACTCTAATAATTATACTTTGCTTTCATAAGGCAAATGGGTGACTGAAAAACTCATCAAGGTATTATTTGAATTTTAAAATCACTATTTGACCTCTAGTTTAATTTATTCTTTTGCATTTTTTTCTACTAAAGAGGATTTCCATTAAATAAGGTTTTACCCATTTAATGCAAAATCTTTTGATAAATGTCACTGGATTATTGCTTATTTCTACTTCATAAAGATATAAGTTTTAGCATTATTACTATACTGAGGTTGATGACTGAACAATACAAGTCATTTGTTTCTATTTTAGCTAATAATTACACTTTATAAAATTACATGGGATGGGTGGATAGATGGATAGCAATATATAGATAGATGATAGATAGATAGATAGATAGATAGACAGACAAAGAGAGAGAGAGGTGAGAAAGGGAGATGAATATATAATTAGATTTTTACTAAAATGAGTTAGACCATTTTAAAAATTATTTATATAATTCTAGGACATGTAATTAAGATACTAACTAAACAATGGATTTAATAAATTAATCAAGAAGTAAAATGAAACAATTGCAATAAAATGTCAATAAAGGAGGTAACACACTTTTTATTAATATATCTGGAAACAAATTATTATATTCAAATCAGAGAAAAATGTGAGTGAAAAGAAAAATGAGAGTGAAGAGTGAGTGAAGAGTGAAGAGCCTTCAAAAAAGATTGTTTCACACAGAATACTAACACACAGTGATCCATTCAGTACACTTCCTTTTTTTTAGACTGATCCTTTAACTTCATCTTAATACCTTTCCCCATATAATTTTTGTTTTATAAAGTTTAATGCTACAGTACATATCTCTTAGAGCTCTTCAAAAATGAAGTGAAATAAGTGCTTCAATTCTTACAGGAACAAGGCAAATCTTTGCTGGTCATAAAACACCCCTTCTGGTTTCAGGCTTTCATGAGAGTCTAGAAATAAAAGGGATTGTGTGTGTGCTGTTTTAACATTTGCATTCATTTCAATGAATGCACTCCTTGAGATGGTGCTTCAAATGTTTTCCCTACAGCCTGATTTTTTACAATTTTAATAAATGGCAAATAAGTCTCTTGCTTGTGCTCCTATAAGATCCAAAGCAATATTTTGGAGAAATAGGAATGCTTTTCAGAATGGGCTTGGAGTTTTTACTTCATAGTAACATTCATATTACATGAACATGTGTTCCACAATGCAGAGTAAAGACAAACATTAAATAAATAAGTATTCATTTGTTTGTCATATATTATCTGATATTGCTATGTATTAGTATAACTTCTCTAGTAAACTGAGTCAGAATTCTGAGTTAGAATTCTAATAAGCCACCCCTTTCCCTGTCTTGTTTAACTAGATGTGACCACTGTAATCATATCCTTATTTCTGAGAAAGTTGCCCTAGATACCTTCATCCTTGAAAAAATATTCCATGGTTCCTTAAAGGATATTCATTACCACAGTGTAATGATGCTTAGCTGGATATATGGCTTTGCCAGTAGCTTGACTGTAGGTAGAGTAAATTATCCATACACAAGATTGCAATACTCATTGTGGAACAACCTATTTGTCATTTATTGCCTTTCCATCTCTCTTTCAGTAGTTTTCACAATGCCAAGAAAAGAGTGAGGAAAATCAGCAGACAGCACAAATTACCAATTTGTACAATGGCAGCTTCATGTTCAGGACAATGGGTCACTGTAGAAAAAGCTAATTATATCAATTATCCTATCAATCCCTTTCTCTGCAAATATCAATGATTCAAATACTTAAAGATGAACTAAAGTGCACTATTAGTCTGTTTACCTGAAACCAAGACTACCATTTCTTATTATTACCTTTTCTATACAACATGATGGTTTGTTCTTGTTTCTAGAAACAAGTGAACCATTTATGTAAATATTTCAGTATGTGTTAGATAAGCACAGTTCCCTCTGTACTGAGAGAGGAAAGTAGGTGCCCTGTTAGACTATAATTTCCAGAAGCTCAAATCAATATGTAGGACAGGAATTATTGAGATTGTATTAATGAAGATCTGGAATTCAAGTATCATAGTCAAGAAACAGCAATGTAGTTATTGCCTCTTTATTTTCTTATTATTAACTAATGCATTTTATTTATTTATTGAATTTATATTGCCATCTATTCCCCCATGGCAACTCGAGGCAGCTTATAGAACATAAAACCATATATAAAATAAAAAACAATAAAAACTAACAAAAAGAATCAAATAAAGTAATAAACAAAATCTTGAAAAAATAAAAAATAACCCCCAACTCCCATCCCCCCGCCCTGACGACAGCAGATCACATGAGTCATTTGATGAGCTCCATACCCCTTTGAGTTCCACAGGCCTGCTAGCAGAACCAGGTCTTCAGTGCCTTCCGGAATAATATTAGAGAGGGGGCCACTCTGATCTCTTGGGAAATGATGTGCCAGAGAGAGGGAGCCATGGAGAAGGTCCTTCTTCTGGGTTGCACCAGGTGTATCTCCTTCAGGGATGGGACCCGCAGCATTCCCTGCTCCCCACTCTAATGGGTCAGGTAGATGTGACCGGTAGATGTGACTTGAATTGAACCTAGAAGCAAATCAGCAACCAATTCAGCTCCCGCAAGAGAAGTGAAACATGTGTACACCTGGATATGCACAAAACCATGTGGCCCTCTGCATTTTGCACCAATTGGAGCTTCTGGATGTTCTTCAAGGGTAGCTCCATGTAGAGCATGTTGTAATAATCAAGACGGGAAGTGACTAGGGCTATGAGTGACTCTATATTGGTCCAGGAAGGGGCATAACTTTGAGCGTAATTGCTCAAAGGCCCTCTTGGCCATGACCACCACAATTGCTCAAAGGCCCTCTTGGCCATGACCACCACCTGCTCTTCAAGCAGGAGTCATGAATCCAAGAAAATCTGGATTACGCACAGGGTCTGTTTGGGGTAATGCCATCCCATCCAAGACCAAAGGTGGGAATTTTCCCTGAGCCAAAGAACCCCAAACCCAGAGTCACTCGGTCTTGCAAGGATTTAGTTTCAATCCATTGCTCCCCATCCAGCCCCTAACAGCCTCCAGGAGCTGTAAGAGGGAAGACACAGCAACACTTAACTCATCACAGACCGAGACATACAGCTGAGTATCATCAGAATATTGGTGATATCTTGGTCCATGGTGACGGATGATCTCACCCTGTGGCTTCATGTAAATGTTGAACAGGAGTGGACAGATACTGAGCCATGCAGAATCCTATAAAGCAGTAGGTGAGGGCTGGATCTTTCCTCTCCTATCAACACTGACTGTTGATAAATTGCTTTATTAGTTTGGGATTTTTAAAAACACAACAGTTCATACCAAGCTGTTTTGAGCAAAATTTCTTTAAAATCTGGCTATACCTGAGTAAACCTAATTGGCTTGTTTTTAATTGAATCTCTGCTCTGCTGGGCACCATCCAAGGATGTTTGGCTCTTTAAATGGTAAACACTGATCTGTCAGTAGACTATAGTCACCCAGATTGAAAAGTAAAAGCTTTATTTTATACTTATTATATATTTACTTCTACTTGTATTTTATACATAGTTTACACAGGGGAAACATAGGATGAATTTAAATAAAAAAGAAACTTTAATGTAATTAAATAGATTATTTAATCTTAAGGGCAGAATCTCCACCTCACCCCACCCCCATCTTTTGATGACTACATAGTATGCTTAATGCATATACAGTGATGCAACTATTTGGATGGATGATCTTAATTAAAGATTGTGCTTTGATTGTAATTGTTAATTGAAAGAGATGATCACAAAAGCAATACATCATGAAGCTGTTAAGAAAGCCAACAAAGGTGGAATGCTTTACCTTCATACGTCAATTTGTACAGACTATCAGTAAAACCATCACTGCTATAATGCTGTTAATAGTAATGGCTATATTTCACCTCTACTATCAGTAGAAATTTCCTCCGAATACCAGTTACAAGTGTATGGCCAGGAAGAGACTCTTGTCTTAATATCTTCCTTGTGATTTTCTCCTGAACATGAATCAACTTTGAAGAAATAGAATGCTGACCTAATTGGCCACTATTCTGAACCATCATTGGTCTAATTTTCTTACCTTTATTATAATGCCAGACATGAATGTCACAGCCATTTTTTCCAAGATGACCTGTTCTACATTGACCTTCCAAAGAAAGTCACATATTCTATATGCAAAGAAACGCTGGTTCAGTTCCCAGAAACTACATGAGAGAGAGAAAAGGTTTTCATCCACTTTAAAATAAGAACGAATTCCCCAGGTTAATATATTAAAACATTCAGTCAAAGATACAGATAGTTCTTACTTAGTGATCAGTCACTTAATGTTCATTCAAAGTTATGACAAACCACCTTACAACCAGTGGTGGGATTCAAAAGTTTCTACCACTAGTTCTGTGGGTGTGGCTTGGTGGATCTGGCTGCAGGGGTGGGATCACACAACTCACACGATTATGCATGTGCACCAAACACATGCTTTGCACACACATTAAAACAGTAAAAACTAAGCTACTGTGTCTCTCAGCTGTTTAGCACAGCAATCAGCTCTGCCAAGCCGAACAGCTGAGAGGTTAAAAAGGACCCAGGAGCAGGGGCGGGTGGGTCTAATTGCAGAGTGCCAGAGAGGCTCGGAGTGAACCAGTTCTCTGCCAGCTGATCTTCAGTGCTCCCAGTATGCCAGAACCTGGCCAAACTGGTAGAATACCACCACTGCTTACAACCCAGTTCCAGAGTTCCAATAGTCACACACATCCTACAGTTATGTAATTGCATTTTGGGCACATCGCAGGCATTTATGGCTGTTTGCAGTTTCCCACTACCACATAACCATGGTTTTTAATGAGGGTTATTTTTTGGCTGATTTCCTATGTTTACATTTTGTTTCTGGGAGTAAAATGCTCAGGTGTGCTTAACAATCATCACACTTGCCTAATGACTATGGTGTTCATTTAAAAACCACCACAAACATGTCATAAAATCAGGCATAATCCTATGGTGACCAACTTAATGACAGCCATAATTTACTACTGTAATTGCAGGCTCAATTATAATTAACAGTCAAGGACTACTTGTAAAACCAACAGAGTGATGATTTTGCTTGAAAACCTTGGTTAATATTTTCTGTCAATACATTCTGAATATGTAAAAACTTTCTTGATTCTTTTATTTGAACACAGATGAGTTATTCATAGCTTGGCAATCTATTCTGATTTCCCAGGGCAGCTATCTGGAATAATATATAGTGTCCTACTTTATTGCATATCTTAAAATTTTGAATATACAAAGAAGACACAGTTGTATCATTATTAATAATGAAATAAATGAACAAAAGTATGGTTGATGCTCTTAGCAGCCAAATAATATTTATGATTGTTTTGTATTATTTTATTTTAAGATTCATTGCTATGTTTCAATCATTTACTGTTGAGAAACAGATACAGTAGCAGAAAATATTGATGGTTGATATGCCAGCTTGGAAATTCTGGCAGTTGAAGTCCACATGTCTTAATGTTGCCAAGTTTGAAAAACATTGATATAGATTAGTCTCTCCTTAATTGTCTATCCTACAATAAACAATTTAGTCTTGGGAAATACCTTAATGTCATAGTCATATGGGTAAGAGACATAGGAGCATTCCAATCATATTCTCAGCAGATGGAGAGAAATCTACAAGTTTTTTTTAATGCCTACTTTTGGCTTCTATTCTTGGCAATTTCACAAATATCTGCCACATTTGTTCCTCTGTAGTTAATGTTCCTAGGGTAAACAGAGGGATACATGCATTTGATGGGAGCAGATTGGGAAACCTAGAATTAAACTGACATGTCTCCAAAACAAGAATAAAGGACATACACCAGCTGCCTTGAAATTTTAATAGTTGGAATGTCAAAGGTCTTTGATTTGGCATTTCCCGTGGGAGTGTCCTGTCTACTCATTATACAGATCAACATAAGCTTCCTTTCCTTTCTTTAGAATCATGAATGGGGACACTGTTATTCTTTGGACTCATACAGCATGGAAATGGAGGCTCATTTTCTTTTCTTTTTTTAAATAAATTTTATTGATTTTACAATTAAAGGCCCTGTCACACTGCCCAACGGATGCAAAACGGACACAACGGATGAGCAAAATGTTCCAACATAAACACAACTCTTTATTAAATGCCCTGTTCATTGTAGGGCCACTCAACATACATGGCCCAATCTCATCAGTGTGTTTGACGACAGGCTGAAGAAGGATCCATTAAGGCATCTATCATCCTGTCTTGCACCCCACCACTCCAGCTGGGGAGTTGCACCAGTGTTTCAGGAGGTTGTAGCTGCTTCTTCCCTTCATGTGAGGCTCTGTTGCGGCCTTGCACATCCTGAGTGTCTATCAGGTTTCGCCCTTGCCTCCATCCCCAGGCTCCATGTCCCCATTGCCTTTGCTGGAGGTCCACGAGCCTGTTCTGCAAGACTGGGGTAGCGGGTGCGATCAGATTGTGCAGGAATGTAGTAAGCCTTTCATGATCCTCCTCACGGTCTCTGGGCGATGCTGCATGGTGGTGAGAAGTACCTGGAACCTGTTGGGCCAGGATGCAAAGGCTTCTCCACCACCCGCCTTGCCCTGGACACGCCTGTAGTTGAAGATCCTCTCTCTCAGTGGATGAGGTTTTGGAGGTGTAGGGCTTCATGAGGTAGGTTGTGAGGAGAAAGGCATCATCCCCACGATGAAATGTAGGGCACTTCTTGTGTGTCGTTGGGCAGGGGTTCTGGATCGAGAAGCCCCTGATGACGGTTGCGTTCCAGCTCCTCCTTGAGGTGACTGGCGTTGTATCACATGGGCATTTGAAGATGAGCGGTTGCCTGAAGCATTGATGTAAGCATGCTCCGAGAACTTGTAGTCCAGCATCGACCATGGCAAAGAGGGATGATGCGTGAAGAAGCCCTTGTAGTTGAAATAAGTGGACCACCAACTTGGCTGGTGCTTTTCAGGCCACGTGCTTGCACCAGATGGCTCCAACGGTTGTGGGGAAGTTCCACCTCTGATACCACTGCTCTGCATCTTCTTCCATCCTTCTTCAGTGGAGGGGCACTGGGAGAGGCTTCCTCCTTGTATTCTTCGATGATGGGCTGCACCACTTCTCTGACCACAATGCTGATGGTGTTGGTGGCACCCTCCAAGCCGTACTGCATACTCCTGTAGTGGTCCTGAGGGCAGGTGGCGCAAAGTGGGTCTCCACTCTTCAGCCCAGGGGTCCAGGCTGGGTGGAAGTTGTGTGTTTGTCTTGTCAACCTGGGTGTCAGGGCATTGCACAAGTTGTCAAACATGGCTGGAGACATCCTCATGAAGTTCTGGAATCCTGAGTGTCTTCGCTCCTGAGCTCCACACTCAGCTTTGTTCTACAGTCGTCTCTGCTCTTCTGGCAAACCATCTTCGTAACCAGACGCTTCTGGGCCGCCCCTTTTTGCTTCCCATAGTAGAGTTACACAAGAGCCTGTAGTGGCTTGTGCACTGTTGCAGAAGGATGGTGGCTGCCAAAAGGATGTGTTATGATCTGCACGGTGGACTGACTGGATGCTGTGGAGAGGAAGAGGCGATGAAAGGCTGGCAGAGGTCCGCACCGCAGGGCTGCTGTTTTCTGAAAGTGAGATCCAAGATAAAAGTGAGATTCTGAAAGTTTTGCTCCCCCTTTTTATAGGCAGTATAGGTTGTCCCTTTGCATCCCTCTAGGCATCCTCTAGGCATCCTCTAGGCATCCTGTAGACATCCTTAATATCTGAGATAGGTCCCTCTGCGAACGTTTTTCCGTTTTAAACGGCTTTTTTCCGCTAGGCATCCGTTTCGGCATCCGTTCTGCATCCGTCCGCTTCCTCCTGCGTCCGAGCGGAGCGAGTTTGCGCGGATATGGAAAACGGATGCCTAGCAGATATGCGGATGCGTAACGGATGCAGACGGATGCCTAGTGGATGCATAGCAGATGCAGAACGAATTGGATACAATTTTCCAGCGTCCAACTTTTTAAGCAGCAGCTCAAAACTTTCTGAGCGGATGAAACGTCAATAAACGGATGCTGGACGGATAGAGAGGAAGCAAAACGGAGGCATCGCGTTAACCAACGGATGGCAAGTTTTTTTGTCCATTTTACATCCTCTTTGCATCCGTTGTTGCAGTGTGACAGGGGCTTTAAACAGACCAACAACACATACATAAACGTAAGAGAGAAAAAGAAAAGAAGAAAAGAAGAAGAAAATAGAAAGAAAAAGATAGAACACAATTAAAAACATTTTCATCTTCAAGTAGTTTGTGAGACCTCCTTTTTATCCTTATTTTATGCTGTATACATACTTAATCCTTACATATATCTGTATATCACTACTATAGTTCTGTCCTATCCTCTTTTGCCTCTTAATGTAAAATCTATCTTTGGTCTATCCAGTTCTACCAGCAGTTCCAGCTGTTGTAGTATATTGAAGTGACTTTATTTTTTAGTGCCAAGGTTAATTTATCCATTAATGGAGGCTCATTTTCAAAGTCCTTTATGATCTTTTCCAAAATCCTCCCCAGCATAGATATTTGTGTTAGGAAATAGTCCTATAGAACCAATGAGTTTTTTGTTAGTTCAGAAATGGAAAAAGAAGGCTCCACCATTTTTTTCTCCACATATTCTGCTTCTTTCAAAAATTCCCTGTCTCAAGGATACATGCTGTTTTCATTTCAATTTATCCTATCCACAACAGATTCCAGAATAGGAAAGGGTACATAACATTGTAATAAACCAAGTGAATGTAACATTAATAAACCAGAAATTAAGAGAAAGTAAATTTTCAACAAATACTTTTTTGAAAAAAGAAAACCTAAATATTTACAATTCCTGGGGAAAAATGAATCTTTGCTTTGGCATTGAAAACAGACACCATTGTTATCTCTTTGTAAGATCATTCTAAAGTCAGTCTATCATCTAACACCAAACTCTCCTTTCCAAATGCAGATCATATTTATCTAGTCATGGTCCTTAGGCTGCTAGTGATACCTTTGGAAAGTGAATGCTGTTAAATCATTCTAGCATTCCAAAATGCCAAGGTGAAAATAATAGTTGCAAAGGTGGCCCTGTAATAGCTTAGTCCTTCATGCTGTCTACCTGTGACACTTTATGATGATCGTGTCACCCATGCAATAACACTAATGTGATAGACAGCCTATGTGACAATTTTCCATGTTTCACATGCCAGTTTTTAGAAACGTTTATTTTACAGATTGGAAATGCCAAGTAACATGAAATAGAAGTGTGGTTATTCACAGATCACTTGTAATGGTTGTGAAGCATATCTACATGACCCAGAATGAAAGTTGCTGGCTATTACTGGTATTAAATCAGTGGCTTCTCTCAGCAGTTGTCACAAGTTCAGATTTTCTCGGATTTATATTCCTTGCTTGGAATTTGATCTCTACTTTTATATTCCTAATTTGGATGGCATCTCTTTGTGACCAGTTATTCCTTTAGATTTTCTTATGATACAGGATTGGCAACTTAAGCCCCTGTCACACAGCACCAATGGATGGAAAGAGGATGTAAAACGGAGAGAAACACTTGCCATCCGTTG
>BHFT01055070.1:0-22555 GCA_004320025.1 Laticauda laticaudata | reverse complement strand
ACCAATCCAATGCTTAGTTTATGTGACCAATCAGGTTTGCAGATTTGGAGTCACCCAATTTACATATAGAACACCAACTATCTGCAAGGAATATAAATTCTTCCATTCCTCACCGCCCAGTCAGAGCTGAAGAACCTTCTTGGATGAGAAGTGAAACATCTTCAAAGAAAAGCAAGAAAGTCCAGTTGCCTCTTGAAAAAGTACCTTTGGGACAGCCATAACCTGGATGATTGAGAATCTCCATTGACAATGCAACTCCCTAGAATTTTAAAATGATCAATTAAAAATAAGACCAATGCATGTTAAGAATACCAATGCTTGTAAATTATACAGCCTGGAAGGACAGAATCAGCTGAAGGTAAGGTGGTTCAGATAGCAGTGTCAAATCTACAGCAATTTCCCCCCCAAAACTTTAAACAATTGTTGAATACTCTAATAAGGGAGTGAAATCAAGGAACATAGGCTTCACTCAGGTCCACCATTCCGGCGGGAAAATAGTTGAATCTCATTGGTTGAGCTGTCTGACAGTTCTCTATAAAAGGGTGAGCTGTCAGACAGGCAAGTTGCTGGGTTGTACTGATCTACTGAATAAAGGGCTGTTTGTTACTGATCAGTGTCCTGCCTCTTCCATCTCCCAATACATCATACAAATAATCAACTGCTTATAATAGAATATCAGAGTTAGAAGGGATCTTGGAGATCTTCTAGTTGAACCCCCTAGTCAGTCCTATACCATTTCAGACATATGGTTGTCCAATCTTTATAAGGGGAATCTTTCTAAATTAGAACAGTTGGCAAGGAAATTTGACAGCGATTATCTTTTCTAAGTAATATTCAAGGAAATATAGTGTTATTAAACATTTAATAGCACAGATACATTTCAGTTAAAGTCATGGACTTAAAGTCTTGGAATTCATTCTTGGTATTTTGCCCTTGCAGCAAATGGAATAAACATCAGTACCAAAAACATGTGTCCCTTTTTGTAGTGTTGTCACTGTAAAATTATTAGGCTTAAGCCTGGCAGATTTAATTCTCCCAGGGGGTGCTACTTTGCTTGAAAATATTAGGCAACTAAAACAGCAAGAGTAGAGTTTGCTGTATTAATTGAGATTCTTTTGGCAGAGAAAATATGGAATCAAGAGTTTCACTGCATTCTTCCCAGCTGTTTCTTTTCTGTGATGTCAAGCCTTATGCTCTTGACTGTCACCTTACACATTGCCAAGGTGAATGGGAATAATAAACTATGAGAATCCAAACTACCACACGATAGCTTTTTTTTCCACATGTGACCTCACACTTTCAAGTGCTCAGCAAGAATAAGCTAAGGGCTGCTTTCAAAGTCTTAATTCAGTTTCAGAGCGTTTGATGGGAAATCTTAGAGAACAATAAGGACGGGAAGGGGTTCTGAAAAAAGAGAAAGAAAAAAAGAATAGTCCACAAAGCTGTGTTTGATTTCAGATTCATACAGGCTCTGCTGATGCTTTTTCAAAATCAGCGGGGGATTTGGGCTGCACATCAATAATGCAGACTTCAACATTTCTAATTTTGTTTCCTTCATTCTACCTGTAGAGGCTGCTAGAGGAATTAATTATTCCTGTTTTAGGAAGGAACAAATGGCTTTACTTTTATCCAGGCACACCTTCAATAACCAAATAAATGGTCACCATGGCATCCTTATCCGGCTTAGCCTAGATATGGTGTATTCTCTGTACACATTTCCATTCATTTATAGTTGTAAAAACAGTCAAGTTTCATAATACAGTTTCACAGATTTAGTCTGCAATATACAATTCCCCTATTATTAGTAAACATCATTGATCTCAAGGTTTTTTTTTCCTTTTCCAAGTCGACACAAATAGGATTGCAAGGTTCATCTTCCTTTGGAACCAACTGAGTGTTTAATTAATTAAGTACACAGAGGATATATACGTTTGTGTGTGTGTGATTATTTTTTAAACACATAATTTTAAATTAAATCATTTATTCATTACCCTGTCTCAGGATAGAGATTTTTTTTTGATATTGCAGAAAATGTTTAGTTTACTTAAAATGTTTAGTTTACTTAAAATGTTTAGTTTACTTGCCATTAAAGGAAAATTTGTTCTTTATAAATTCAGTTTTAGTAATATACAAGAAGCAACTTAGCCTCAAAAAAATAATAAAGATTTGCTCTGGTACTGCTTTGAGATTCAGTTCCTAGCCCCCAGAGATCAGTGCACTACAGCTGATTCATCTCCCAATTACAGCAACTAAAGCCTGCAGCTCCAATACGAACGAAAGCATTTTTAAAAAGCTGCCTGCAAACTTTGTAACCTTCTGCCTACTATGCAACACCTTCAACAGGAAACATTTATTGAACTCAGCCATTTTATATTTTAGGGAGAAGGGAGGAGGACATCATACCATACTTCATCTAATGTGCTGCTCTGAGAAACTTGTAGGAATGAGAAGGTTGTAATCAGGGGGGGAAAAAACTATATCAGTAGGCTGACTGTCTACCAGTTTTTATTGCAATCAAAATTCATGAGCCATGTCTTCTATTGCAACTTAGCCAGTGAGACTTCCTCCTGAGACTACAGCACCAGAGTCATAGATGTATTGTGATTATATATAATGCTTAGTTAGCATCTTTTCTTTGACTTATCTACCTTGCTTCTACTAATATAATGACAGATTGGGACCCCAGGAAAGAAGCTGTTTCCTACCATCCATTCTCATTCTGTTTTTGAAACTACTCTCTGCCATAACAGAGCTCAGGGAGCCTTAATAATGACAAGGCCTGCTACTCTTCCCCCAACATTGCCTTTATTTGGATGTTTGTTGAAAATATGAGCTATCTAATTGTCAACATTAAGTTACCACTCAATTTTAAATGAATGATTAGAAGCCCTCAAAATCCCAGGTTTTAATGTTACAGTATATAGCTGCGTAATGTTATGGGTGAGGTTTATAAAGCAGTTATCTTTCTATTTTTAGAGCTTTGCATTTTCAGATCCAGTGCACTTCTGCTCAAATGATATGTGAAAAATGCATATAAAACTCTCATTTAGGTTCAAAGCAGTATTTTAAGATCAAATGCATACCTTGTTGTCAAAGTAAGATGCCAAAATACACAGCCATGGGATTCAAAAAAATTTATTACCAGTTCTGTGGGCATGGCTTGGTGGGTGTGGTATGGCTTGGTGGGGATGGCAGGGGAAGGATACTGCAAAAACCCAATCCCTCCCCATCCCACTAACCTGCTTTCCAGCTCCATTCTCCTGTGCAGGGCAATAAAAGAAGACCCAGCTAATCAGCTGGGACTCGGGAGGCAGAGAATAGATGGGACGGGGCCAGTCAGAGGTGGCATTTGCCGGTTCTCCAAACTACTCAAAATTTCCACTACAGGTTCCCCAGAACTGGTCAGAACCTACTGAATACCACCTTTGAAAATACATATTATAAGAAGCTAAAATGGCTATGTCTTTAGGTCTTTCAGATGTTGCATACAGCTGTAAACATAGAATGTAACTAAAGGGTTTTTTTTTAAAAGGAAAAAGCTGGGAATAACCAGGCAGCTTTCATTCCTTCAAAATAGTTGAGGCTATATTTCAAAAAGAAAGGAGAACATTAAATGCACTCCCTCACTGTCACTATCTTACATAGAATCACTGTTAAGCAATTTTTAACAGTTCATGCTAAAGAAACTCTTGGTGATATTTATTATTGCTGGAAAAAAAGTGCTGGAGTATTATTTATAGCTTCAAATATCTGATGGAAACTCTCAGATGCTGCAGTGCACAAGGACTCATTATGTACACAAACACAGGGCAGATATTAATCTATTGAGATGAAACATATGCATTATATATATCTCTCAGCCTAGGCTTCCTCCATCTGCATCCTCCATATTCATTAGTCTGCAACTCTCAGTTGTCACAGCTGCCTTTTGTCTTTGCTGACAGCTATTGTGAGATTGTAGTTCAGCAAATAGGGAGACTGTCACTTGGGGAGAACTGCCCTAGAGAAACATTTTTTCCCCCTTGGAGTGTATTTTCTGTTGCATTTGATCTTTTGGTTCCTTTTACCAAATTATAAATCTCCAAATCAATCTGAAATATTAGTGTACATGAACACTGAAGCAGTGGTGGGATTCATTTTTTTTTTACTACCAGTTCTGTGGATGTGACTTGGTGGGTGTGGCAGGGGAAGGATACTATAAAATCTCCAATCAGAGGCAGTATTTTCCAGTTCTCTCAACTCAAAATTTCTGCTACCGGTTCTCCAGAACTGGTCAGAACCTGCTACAATCTTTGCACTGAAGGATCACTAAAGGGACTAGTCTAATCTTTTAGAAGGGTTGCTGCCCCTTGTATAAGAAATTGAAGGGCGCTCACTAATTGTATGTTTTTCTTGCCTGGATGTATGGATCTTCAGTTAATTAGAACTCAAACAGTCCATTACTACAGCCAGGCATTGATTGTTTCCATCAACTCACTTAGATCTGATGAAAAGACATTGTACCAATAACATTTTAAGATAGATAGATAATCTTTAGTGTCATTGTTTAAAATGAATAACTGAATATGATAGCACATAACAAACTTTAAAACAAAACATTAAAAATGAAATTCTGTTCACTGCTCTCAAAAGTGTATACATACATACATACATACATACATACATACATACATACATACATACATACATACATAAAAACTTGAGAGTTCACAAGACTGATATTGTGTAGAACAAAACTGTGACTGAATCTGGATGTTCTGCTTCGGATATCATGAAACCTCCTCCCAGATGGTAACCAGGAAAACAGGTGATGAAGAGAATGTGTAGAGTCCCAGACAATCCTGTGGATCCTGGTCAAGCATCGTGTATATCCTGTGTCCTGGATAGATAGAAGTGAACTACCAATACTCTTCTCTGCCATCCTCACCACTCTCTCCACCGCCTTCCTGTCTGAAGCAGTAATGCTTCCAAATCTTTATATATTTGAAAGAATGTACCCAGTTGATAGTTGTAGTGGATAGCAGTGAGATGTGGTGGCATTAGGTAAAGACTTTGGGAGTCTGGGCAAAGAGATTTTGCTAAGGGAATGATAAAATAAGAGATAGCATAGCCTGCAACTGGATAATGGGTGGAGAAGAGGCTCAGAAGAGATTCCCCAAGTTTTTGGGCTGTACGGAGACAGAGTGGGTGGGAGAATTATATTTTCAGACTTGTAAAATTCCATCAATGTAGCTTTACTTTTCTTTACTGTCTGCAGCAGTACAAAACTTCTTTCCCTTTATTTGTACATTTTTAAATCTTTTCATTGTATGAGAGAGATAAATTATCATTTTTTCCTTGCTATACATTTTCTGTGAAGGTATAAATGAGAACTCGGATGAAAGAACAATAATTCCCTTGTTGTTCTGGTTATGGTAACATCAGAGCAAGAATAATATCATATGGTGGGTGAAGAAAAGAAACTGCTTTAGGTCGAATGAATAATTGTGGGAAAAGTGTATGAAGGCATCCATGTGTGCAAACATCTGGGAAAGAAAAGGAAAGACCCAGAGATGAGTAAGAACAAACACTGGTAGACCAGTTCACACATGAGCTATCAGCAAGGCTTGCCTTCCATATGTAGATGAAAGGACAAGAAGTATATGACTAACCATATGTAAGGCCATAAAGGGGTCCCAGTCCAGAATGAGCACTGGCCCAGATCTGTTGCCAACCCACTACAGTTAAGACTGCAACTGGTTTAAGAATCACCAGAAGCAGGATAGGAAATATTTACCTAGCTTAGACTGAGATGTGGGCTTTAGTGCCCAAACCAGCCTAAATCCTGACTGAAAATGAATCTAGAAAAAAACATTATTTTCCAGAATAGTTGCATCTGATTTTGCACTGCACGCTTGAACACCATGCCCAGGAATGGGAAGTTTGTTATGTGCTATCATATTCAGTTATTCAGCATCCAATGACTTCCACCCTCTCATCTTTATGAGAAGAATAGTGTCATTGTGTGTAGGAGAAGGACTGGCAGCATTAAAAAAGGGAATCAACCTAGAATCTCTATGTAGCCACAAATGAACGAAGTCCAACCGCTCTTGAGTTCCATTGACCATTATTTAACTCCATGCAGATGCTTAAGCCCATGTCACACTGGCCAACGGATGCAAAAAGGACACAGCGGACGAGCAAAATGTTCCATCCGTTTGTTATTCCGCTCTCAAAGGGACAAAAATTTGCATAACCGGAGCGGATAACACGGAACGGGGAGGACGCAGGGAGGATGCAAAGCGGATGCGGAACGGAAGCCACGCGATGGAAGTGGATGAGAGCGGATGGCGCAACCGCAGGGCTTCCGGGGGGCCTCAGCAAAGCGGATGCGGAACGGATACAGGCGGATGCACAGCGGATGAAGCGGATGCGAGCAGAAGCCGCATGCGGATGCACAGCGGAGCCTAACGGATGCCTGGCGTTAATTGAGCATGCGGGGGGATGCATTGCGTCAGCCCCGCGGATATAACGGAAGCAGCTCGGAAGCAGGTCACCATCAGAGAAAGACCTGCTGCCGGACGGATTGGCTGCCTTGCCTGCCTGCCTGCTGTCTGCCTGTCAGCCTTGCTGCGCCCTTGCTACCAGCCTTGCTGCCAGCCTCCCTGCCAGCCTTGCTACAGCCTTGCTGCCAGCTCCCTGCCAGCCTTGCTGCCAGCCTGCCTGCAAGCCTTGCTGCCAGCCTACCTGCAAGCCTTGCTGCCAGCCAGTCTGCCTGCCAGCCTTGGTGCATGCCTCTGCCAGCCTTGGTTCATGTCTGTCTGCAGCCTTTGGTCCTGCCTGCCTGCCAGCCTTCCTTGCCAGCCTTGGTGCCTGCCTTGGTGCCAGCCTTCCTGCCAGCCTTGGTGCCTGCCTGCCAGCCTGCCTGCCAGCCTGCCTGCCAGCCTTCCTGCCAGCCTTGGTTCTGCCAGCCTCCCGGCCAGCCAGCAACCCCACAACCATGCGGAAGCACAGCAAGCCTCGGCCATCTGCTGCCAGCCCTGGCAAGAGGGACAGGGCTGCCATCCCGCCCCTGGCCCTCACTCTGGTTCTGCTGTGGGCTCTGCAGCACTCGGGCTCGCTCTTCTGGGGCTGGCACTTCTGCTGCTTCTGCTTCTGGAGAGCTGATGACAAGCATTCCGCATCCAAGCCACCTCCACAGCACCTGCACCCTTCACCCCTGGGACTGAGCGACAAGAGGAGTACCAGAGGGACTCATTTTTGTCTTATAGCTTGTTGTTTAATAAAGTCTATTATGATTCACACACTTGCTTCATTTCTTTTTTTTAATAAAGTCTTACTGAAACTTTTAGAAATGGTTTAACCCTTTGCATGCTGGGGATGGGTTAAGATAGCTTGTGGGATGGGCAGGGATACCTTTGGGATGGGTATTAGCTGTGGGATAGAATAAACCTCCAGTGCAAGCATAGTGGGACTGTATGGTCCACCCTCCCAGGTGCCACACCTACGGCCCCTTTCTTATCAATATAATAATGTAATAATTATCCACACATGTCAACATAAACACAACTCTTTATTAAACGCCCTGTTCATTGTAGGCCAACCAAACATACATGGCCGCAATCTCATCCGTGTGATGAAGACAGGCTGAAGGAAGCATCCATCAAGCCATCTACCATCCTGTCTTGCCACTCCTGTCTTGCCTGCTCCAGCTGGGGAGTTGCACCAAGTGTTTCAGGAGGTTGCGCTGCTTCTTCCCTTCCCGTGAGGCTCTGTTGGGGCCTTGCACCATCCTGAGTGTCGATCAGGTTTCGCCCTTGCCTCCATTCCCCAGGCTCCATGTCCCCCATTGCCTTGCTGGAGGTCCATGAGCCTGTTCTGCAAGACAGGGTAGCGGGTGCGCATTGAGATTGTGCAGGAATGCAGCAAGCTTCCATGATCCTCCTCACGGTCTCTGGCAATGCTGCATGTGGGTGAGAAGTACCTGGGACCTGTTGGCCAGGATGCCAAAGGCGTTGTCCACCACCCGCCTAGCCCTGGACACGCCTGTAGTTGAAGATCCTCTCTTCACGGGTGAGGAGTCTGGAAGTGTAGGGCTTCATGAGGTAGGTTGTGAGGGAGAAGGCGTCATCCCCACGATGAAGTAGGGCACATCTTGCGTGTCATTGGCAGGGGTTCTGGATCTGGGAAGCCCACGATGAGGTTGCCTTCCAGCTCCTCCTTGAGGTGACTGGCGTTGTATACCTGGGCATCTGAAGATGAGCCGCTGCCTGAAGCATCGATGTACATGAACTTGTAGTCAGCACCGACCATGGAGAAGAGGTGATGCTGAAGAAGCCCTTGGAGTTGAAATAAGTGGAGCCTGAGGTGGTTGGAGATTTGCAGGCCATGTGCTTGCCATCTATGGCTCCAACAGTGTGTGGTAAGTTCCACTTCTGATACCACTGCTCTGCAACTTTCTTCCAGCCTTCTTCAGTGGAGGGGTACTGGAGGAGCTCCTCCTTGTATTCTTCGATGATGGCCTGCACCACTTCTCTGACCACAATGCTGATGGTGGGATGCACCCTCCAGCCGTACTGCATGCTCCTGTAGGAGGCCCCTGAGGCCAGGTGGCCAGAGTGAGTGCCACTTGAGCCCAGGTTCCAGCTGGGCCGGAAGCTGGTGTTTGCCTTGGTCAACCTGGGTGTCAGGCGCTGCACAACTTCGTCAAACATGGCTGGAGGCATCCTCATGAAGTTCTGGAACGCCCGAGTGTCTTCGTTCCTGAGCTCCATCATCAGCTTGTTGTACAGTCCGTCCTCTGCTCTTCTGGCGAACCATCTTCGGATCCAGACTCTTTTTGGGTGGCTCCTTTTCTTCTCGCAGTAGAGGTCACAGAGCCTGCAGATGGCTTCGCACTGTTGCAGAACGATGGTGGCTGCCGAAAGGACTTTGTTACAATCCACGGTGGACATGACTGGATGCTGTGGAAGAGGAAGAGCCAGATGAAGGCTGCAGAGGTCTGCACCGCTGGCTGCTGTTCTGAAAGTGAGATGCAGGCGAGTTGCTCCCCTTTTTATAGGCAGTATAGGTGTCCCTTTGCATCTCTAGGCATCCTCTAGGCATCCTGCAGACATCCTTAATATCCGAGATAGGTCCCCTCTGCGAACGTTTTTTCCGTTTTAAACGCTTTTTTCCATTCTGCATCCGCTAGGCATCCGTTCTGCATCCGTTCTGCATCCGTTCCGCTTCTCCCTGCGTCCGGGCAGATGTGAGTTCCGCAGATGCGTAGCGGACGCCTAGCGGGAGATATAGCGGATGCGTACGGATCGTTGCGGATGCGTTGCGGTGATGCGTAGTGAATGCAGAACGGACAAACTGGATACATTTTCTGCACAAAAGTTTTAGGCAGCCCAAAACTTTTGGAGCGGATGAAACGGTCCATAAACGGATGCTGACGGATAGAGAGGAAGCAAAACGGAGGCAGTGATACATCACGTTTTCGAACGGATACGGATGGCAAGGTTTTTTGTCCGTTTTACATCCTCTTTGCATCCGTTGGTTCACTGTGACATGGGCTTTACCAAACAGTTGAGAAGATTGCTTAGTATGGGCATGATTAGCTATAATTCAATTTAATTGGGCCTTCACATGTGGACCTGACCTTTTGTGCCTGACATTATGATATCTTTTTAATGTGGATTCTCATACAAATGAATTTAATGGATCAGTCCTGGACCAAACAACTTGGTAAAAGCAGGAAAGGCCAACAAATGGAATTAGGCTGGATTCCACTAAATTCTATATTCATCTCATTAAACCTTAAAATGGGAAAACAGCCAAACAGATCTGATCAGAAAGTGCCCTGAACATTGCATCAAATGTTACAGTGAGCAATCTGGGATTCTGCATCTATGTATTACTTCTGAAAAGTAATAACAATAATATGGCATTGAACTGATTTCACATTAAGATCAATTCAAAACAATATCATTTTTATTAGTTTTCACATTACTGGACACTTCAGAGAATTTTTTTTAAAACAAAGATTGACTGGTAACCTTATTATACCAGAAGTATAAAATGAGTGAGTGATCAAGTAATTAGAGAGGTGCAGATCAGCAAATCTCAAACCCGTCTTATAGAATATGTAATGGCATTCTTTTGTACCTCTGGTGGATTTATATGGTCTTTTAGGTATAATTACTTAGCTAGCAGTCTTGAAACTATTATGACTGATAAAATTATTGTTTCAGAACCTCTTGAGAAGCAACCTCATGCCCATCCATCCCAGAGATTATTGGAGCATGGATCCATAAGCCCTGATAATGATCCAACTGATATGGCAGCTTAATATGTCTAAAGTCTCTTTGCAGTTACAGAGGAGTATATGCCATGTAAAGAGGGATGCGCTCATCCAAGTTAACAAATCACACATTATTAATAAGTTCATCCTTGACTGACTCTCAGTTTATTAGTCCTCCTCTAGTGCGTTGCTCTGCATAGATGCCAATTTAATATTTTCTCTGTCTCCGTTGAATTAGATAAAAGGAAAATTACAGCCGAATGTCATCTTTATACCGATGGCCCTTCTTCAATCCTCCAAAGTGAACGATGTTACTCAATGTTTTTGTGTCATTGAGAAGAAAGCATAGAGGACAAAACAGAATCCTATGGAAGCCATGAGCATAAATGCTGAAGAGATGAGCAATGGCTCTCTGTCCCAATTGCTGGGATTCATCCTTCAACAGAGGTGCCTCTGTCCCAAGGCCAAACAGCATGAACCTGAAGAAATCAAAGGAGTCATACCCTTTAGTTTCATCCTGGCAATTTAAAGATGTCAAAAGTGTGATTGTGAAATAAAAATCTTCTCTGCTCTTGATCTCAGTGTATTTAGTCAAGACATAATAACTCCAAGGGTGCTGTTTTCTCAGTTTCTGACATGTTATGATCACAGACAAATTAGTGTCTGGAATGAAAGGCATGTCAGATTCATAACTCTCTCCCAACCCACCTAAGCCCTCCAATTACCAACCTTCTATTTTTGGATCTCTGATGGAGAGACTGCCCTCCTTTGGCCTAATTAAAGAATTCCTGCTGGCTAGAGGAAAAAAGGGAACGGATCCCTTCCACCAGGCACTTCTCTCTCTAAACTACATTTTTTTTTTATAGAGGCCTCCATTTCTAATCACAAAACTCATCTTGATGAGCGCTGCCAGCCAAGACTGTGGCTAATATGAGGAACAAGTGGGTGTGGTCACAAGATTTGTGAAAACATTCACTTGCTTATTCTGAAGATTTATACCCTGCCTGCTGTCTGCAGATCTCAATTGCTTATCCATTAAATGCAGAAAATGAAGGAACGAAGTCATTTCTAAGAAAGCTAGCCCTTGGCTCGATCTCATGGTCCAATACAAATGGCTCTGGAGGCAAGTAGAGTTGAAAAAAAGACTATGAAAGAGAGGTGGTGGAAAGAGAACAGAATGCTCAGTTTGGAATAAACAAATGAAAGAATGACCAGCATTCAGAAGCAGGACATAATATTTGATAATATACAAATTATCAGAATATACAAAAAGAATATACAAAAGAAGTGCCACTTGCATTGCTGTTTCCAAGCCATTCTTAGATCAGTCTTTCTCAATCCTGACAACTTGAAGATATGTGAACTTCAATTCCCAGAATTCCCCAGCCAGCATGCTAGCTGGAGAATTCTGGGAATTGAAGTCCACATATCTTCAAGTTGCCGAAGTTGAAAAAAATGCTGCTTTAAATGGCCTTGGAATAGGTGATCAGTGTTAGATA
Organism: Laticauda laticaudata; assembly: GCA_004320025.1. NCBI lineage: Eukaryota > Metazoa > Chordata > Lepidosauria > Squamata > Elapidae > Laticauda > Laticauda laticaudata. The sequence goes on along the minus strand of BHFT01055070.1, from coordinate 10,792 downwards.
ATAAACACGAATACTTCTCTCTTTATATATTTGAAGGTAATCTGAGAAAAGACCCAAATGACTCGTGTGATGGGATTAAATGTGGGCATGGCTTGGTGGGTGTGGCAGGGGAAGGATACTGTAAAATCTCCAGTCAGAGGTGGTCTTTGCCGGTTCTCTGAACTACTCCAAAATTTCCGCTACCAGTTCTCCAGAACTGGTCAGAACCTGCTGAACACCACCTCTGCCTAGGATCTACTCTAGGCCCTCTGGAAATGACAGTGTCATGCAAGAGATCCATTTAAAGGAGGAGCTTTTTATAAGGAGGAGCTGAAATGCTTCCTTTTGCTGCAGATGTGAACTGCTTTGATCCACTGGAAGGGTTCCCACCAAGAAACCTTCAGCCAGAAAATATTGTGTGGTGCAGCTCTAGCATAATGTTGCAGTGTGAGAAGCTTTTCGGCCCAGACTGTAATCCAAGCAAGCATAAGCGCCCATGGTCTGAGAAACTAGTTCATCTCACCCTCCAAATGCCTGCTTAGAGCAAGTCCTTAGCCTCTTCAGAATCAAGATCAGAGAGAGTTGGGGTGGTGGAGAGCGCAAGAGACAGAAATTGGGTGGCAACACCGAAGGGAAAGGAGTGACATCTTTGGCACCTTTCAAAAACCTTTCCTTAGCAGAAAAAAAACCAATCTTCACACTGAGTGTTGGCAACCTACTAGAGGGGAGAGCCTTCTATTATGTGATCACACCCTCATATACAGATAGCCTGTCATACTTGGAAAAACAAAAAGCATAGCTTTTTAATCCTGACAATATGTGCTTCATGCTGAAAGGCTGCATCCAAAATATGACCCAGAGAATGTTTTCTCTGTGGCTGGGTGGATTATAAGAAGTGCAAGCTTGTTTTGCACACTCAAATTAATACAGTGATTGGAACAATGGTGGGATTCAATTTTTTTTACGATTGGTTCTGTGGGCGTGGCTTGGGTGGACGTGGCAGGAGAAGGATCCTGCAAAATCCACATTCCTTCCCCACCCCACTAACCTGCTTTCCAGCTCTGTTCTCCTGTGCAGGTCAACAAAAGAAGACCCAGCCAATCAGGTGGGACTTAGGAGGCAGAAAATAGATGGGGGAGGGGCCAGTCAGAGGTGGTATTTGCTGGTTCTCTGAACTACTCATAATTTCTGCTACTGGTTTTCCAGAACTGGTCAGAACCTTCTCTCTCTCTCTCTCTCTCTCTCTCTCTCTCTCTCCCTCACAAACACACACACACAAACACACACACCACATGCAAAACAATAGAATGTTGAATAGAACAGGGATGACCTGACACAGAAAAAAGCTCACCAAAAATAACAGTAGAAAAGGGAATAAAAGCCACCCTTGAGGCTCTAACTAAAAGCCTGCTTGGGCTATAGTCTGTGAATAAAAAATAAACCAACAGAAACAAACAAAATGCAGAAGTCTGCTGAGCTGCTTCTGGCACACCCCTGAACTGAATTCTGGGAGGAAAGATAGATGCTCAGACTCTTTTTATTTCCTGCTCAGTTCTGAAAACAAGCCGGCTAATCCTCAGGAGGCTGCCTTGGCAGTCTTTCTTGATACAATAGCTCATCGTTCACAGGTGCAAGAGCAAAAATGCTCAGAAAAATAAGTGTCATACAGTGTCCCAGATCTGTCTAATTGTAGAAGATTAAATCTAGATACCAATAGCAGAGCAATCTTCCCAGTGCCTTCAACAAACAAACAAACAAACAATAACCTTGGAGGCCTGAGCAAAGCCCACTGTTTCCCAAGTTAGTCCAGGCAACAATCTCAGATGTTGAAATATTTCATTCTGGATAGCAGCAGCACTGCGATTTCAGAAGAAGAAGAAAAGGTAGTTTCCTTCAAATGAACTGACCTCCTGGTTTATCTTAGTCATGGCAGCCACAGGGAAATGGTTTGCAGTTACCTACTTCTAGAACTTTTTGTCAGTTTTTTCAGGCTAGCCTAAAGCTCTAATATTTCCTGGAGGCTTCTCATCAAATATTAACCCAGCATGTCCCTGCTTAGTTGAGTAGGAGTCACCAAAACCAGGCTGGTCAAAAATGTGAACGTTCAAGCCTGAATTCATTCTGAATATATCAAACATTTTCTTTTCTTCTTCTTCTTCTTCTTCTTCTTCTTCTTCTTCTTCTTCTTCTTCTTCTTCTTCTTCTTCTTCTTCTTCTTCCTGCCTCCTCCCCAGCTCCCCCCTACTTTTGATCTTCAAATTCAGACCAACCCAGATAACTGTTCAGACAGAAAATGCTTTCCAACAGAGGAGTGTTCTGTATAAATTGATGAATTACAAGTGTGCAATCTGCTGTCGAAGCTCTGGCTTTTTTCCAGGAAAGTGGTCAATTCTTTCTCATGTATTTTCATTGGGCAACTCTATTGCATCCTCTTTTTCTTAGAGAAACTAACTCTCAAAACTGGGCATTCATATACGTAGGGAGCACCCACATTACAATTACATGAGCTTATGAGCTGCACATAGATCTTTTGATGCCTGGGTTTGGCTGAAAAGTCCTACAAAGTTGTGCAAAAATATTATACTATTGTTTGAGGTTTCACTTAATGTCGCAGTCAACAACAGTTGAAAGTGCATCTCTGATTCAGCCCTTGTATCAAGATAATGAAAGGTCCCATTGAGTTTTGATGGACATCTTTCATCAAGATACTTCAAAGTTCTGGCATGAGAATGGGAAGCAAAGCAATAAAGCAAGTTTCCAAACCCCATTTTTGAAAGAAAAACCAAAGATCAAAATGATTCAACCAATCTTCTGAATCAGAATAACTTCACACACACACACACACACACACACACACACACACACACACATATATGTGTGTGTGTGCTGTTCAGCTTCCTTCGGGTATTATCCCACGTCATTGTAGTTGTACTTTTAAAGTTGTAGCAACGTTTTGGCAGAATCTCATCTGCCATCATCAGGCTTCTGTACTGAGTTCGTCTGTGATTCGGGCTATCACAGCCGTTTAATTCCCAAAGGAAGCTGAGCAGCATACATGTAAGTACCCGCGAAAACTTAAAAAAAAACAAATTCAAGTTTCTTCTCGTGCACATGCCTGAAATCAAGTATTAGGAAAGATAGATGTCACAAAAAAATATTGTTTTTCTCTTTGTCTCTTTCAAATGGAAGGTAGACAGCAATAGGAACTCATATTTGCCCTCAGTTACATTACAGGCAGTTCTTGACTTACAATCATTTGTTTAATGACCATTGAATGTTACAATGGCACTTAGAAAAGTGATTTATGACCATTTTTCACACTTATGACCACTGTAGCATCCCCATGGTCACCTAATTAAAATTCAGACTCTTGGCAACTGGCATGTATTTATGACAGTTGCAGTTTCCCATGTCACCTTTTGCAACCTTCTGACAAGTAAAGCCAATGGGAAAGCCAGACTCACTTAACAACCATGTTACTGATTTAACAACTACAGTGATTCACTTAGCAACAGCAAAAAATGACATAAAATGGAGCAGTTCAAGTCAATGTTTACAACAGTCAAAGACCAGAGCAGGTTAAAAAAAAACCTCAAGGAATATCCAGTTAAAAATTCTAGAATACAATAATAAATAACAAATAAAATCTTGACTTGAGCAAAACTCACTTAACAACCATCCTACTTAGCAACAGAAATGTTGGGCTGAATTGTAGTTGTAAGTGGACCTGTAAACAGGGAAGAAACTCAGATTAGGAGATGGATTGCTATGGATCAGGTTGAACTTCTCAGTTTTCATTCGGTATGCATTTGCATTTTAATACCGGTATATTTCCTTTACCTCATCATTACAACAGTTTCTTACAATAATATAATCAAATACATAAAAATATCATAAAATACATGATACATAATTAAGGACTGATTTAAGACAATGCGTTTAGATAAACAGCTAACGTATTCATCCAATCACAAAATAAAATTAAACCTACGTATAATCATGGTGATTGTGGAAATTAAAGTAATTAGCCATTTTCTCTGCAATAGTGGTGATGATGCAATCATGCACAGGGTTTTTTTTATGTGAACATTTTTGAGCAACTGACTGTATAAAGCAACTTGTACTCATTACAATGATTCAAGAGCACCACTGTACTTAGCGAAGTATTCTTTGTGTCTGATCAAAACTGCTCTTACAGGATTACAAGAGATTTTAGCATAAATGATTTTATTTTAAAAGGATGATAAAATAAAGTAAATAAGCTATTTCTTTCTCTAGAGATTTCCCTGGTTAAACATCAGCATAAATAAATAGGCAATAGGTGAAAAGGAATGCTCTTTCTAAAAGTTTACATTAACAAGAAAATATCCAGATGCTAAGCAGTTTTATGATCATTTAGTGCTGATTAATGAGGAAGCTAGTGTGCAGTTCCCTAGGAGGGCTGACAAGGTGAATTATAAATGGGAAAGAATGGGAGACAGGCACTAAGTCTTCATTTAATGGCAAAAAATGAATAACACCAGTTTCAAAAGATCTCATTTCAGATAGTGCACTACAAATTTCCTAGTCCCTTTGGAAATTGGTGTATTGGCTAATCAAGGAGAGAAGCAACTTGGAATTAAGAAGAAACTTCCTAACAATGAGGAAAATTTGGAGCAAATCTCTCTCTCTCTCTCCCCTCCCTCCACCTCCCTCTCTCTCTCCATCCCTCCATCTCTCTCTCTCTCTCTCTCTCTCTCTCTCTCCCTCGTTTGAGCTCTGAGCTTGGCAATTTGGTTGCAAATGTTTTGTCACCATTCAAGGAGAAATCATCAATAAGTTTTGAGTTGGCAATGTCTCCTGAAATGGTGACAAACAACAAGCTTGGAGCTCAAACCAACAGCCCAACTACCAACCTGAGCTACTGATATTGAAACACAATGCAATTAATCAGTGAAACGGCTTGCCTTCAGAAGTTGTGGGTGCTTTACCACTGGAAGTTTTTAAGAAGAGACTGGACAGTCACTTGTCTGAAATGGTATAGGGTCTCCTGCTTGAGCAGTGGGCTGGACTAGAAGACCTCCAAGGTCCCTTCTAGCTCTATTCTGATTTTGAAGTTTAAAAATTGGTTCTGCATTCTGGATCCAAAATGCCATTATTATAGTGAATCTGGGATGCTACTCTCTGAAGCATTTTAGAAGTTTCCTATTTTCTTTGAGCTGGAGACCAAGATGCATCCATGGAGGTTTTTAAGAAGAGATCAAATAATCATTTGTCTGAAATGGTATGGAGTTTCCTGCTTGAGCAGGGGGTTGGACTAGAAGACCTCCAAGGTCCCTTCCAACTCTATTATTCTGTTATAGTAGCTCATCTTCAGCAGCTATTCAGCCAATGTTCTCTCCAGTCTTTAAACCACATGATTATAAGATCCAATTTCATTTTTAGTGGTAAGCACATAAGCATATTTAGGACCAATTCATTTGGTTCCCTTTTGTGATCTCAGTGGTTATAATATTTAGGGAATCCAAATAGTTTTCAGGCATTATAGCAATTCCTCCAAAGTAATTTCACTTGAGTCTGAAGATATCATCATACTGTCCCTAATCCGTCCATTGAGACCTGCCATTAGCAGAAATTTAGCAGAGGTGCTTCAGAAACGCTTACTGGGTAGGATCCAATGGTATTGCCTGATATTTTGCTGCATTTCTTTGGGCCATATATGGAATTGTCCATGGCGACTTGTCCCACAGTGAGTTGTCCTGCTGCTAGTTGACTGTTGTGAAGTGGCTACAGCAGGTTGACCATGACAAAATGACCACAGTGAGCTGGCCACAGAAAGATGGTTGCGGTGAGTTGTCCTAGACCCTATCTAGGCTGTGATTCTTCCTCCTGGTTCCCAAGATCATTCCTTCATGCCAGAGTTGTCAAACTTGCATTGTCATGCTGTTGTCACATGATATATTGTGACTTTTCCCTTAGCTAAACCCAGGCTGGGCATGGCCAACGTGTGATACATGTGGCCAGCACGTGAGGTATCTGACCCATGGACCACGAGTTTGACACCCCTGCTATATACCATGACACTCTATTTGAGATACCTTTGTTCAGCCTTGCATTCTGAGTGTTGTCAAGTGGATAATGTGTTAGAGCAGACATTCCAGAAAACAAGTGATATAAAGGGAGTTCTTCTTAATGAATTCAACTAATCAAGGAAGGGCTGGAGGGCTCCTATTGGCTCATGTCTTAACAGTTGAACCCCTAAAGCCATTGAAAAAGCTTTGGATGGATCTTGTTTCCTTGTTCATGCAGTGAAGTTAAAGGGCTTGATAGAAGTGTTAACTGCTTTTCAGGTCTTTATTCTAGTTTGGCAAAGAAGCAGACTAGTTGTGTCCACTTGGGTAGCCCTGGGAGAGGGAGTGTATAGAATGTCTTCTTTGATGCCGTGTGTGTATGCGATCAAAGTACTGGCACCAATGGAACCATTCTCTGCCACTTCTCTCTTTCCTACCATATCTCTTCCCTGCTATTCCTTCCATCCAAGGCAAGAAAAGTGGAGTATTGATTCTGTCCTTCTTTCTCCCTGTTTCTCTTGGCTTGAAAGTTAGAAGAATTTGGGAAGAGAAAGGGGCAAAGCAATTGGCTCATGCACCACATCCCTACAGACTCTCTCATGCACGAGGACAAGAGGTCATATCCAATGAGCCTCAGATAGTCTACTAGGAGGTCAAACTCACTCTTAAGCATCTCTCAGAATGATCTGCTTTGGACTGGCCACTCAGCATAATTTTGGCTGGTAGAAATAGAAAAACATCAGAAATGTCAGTGGAGGTTTTGTCCAACAGCATATGAAAACAAACAGGTCTGCCATTAGTGTACTGTATTTCAGAAATAAAAATGACATGTTTGAAGAACAATTATTGGACCACATTGTTAGAGATTGGATATCCTTACTCTAAAAGGAAGAAATGGCAAAATACAAAGTTCCATTGGCCAAGTTTCATTTCAACTGATGATTTTCTTCAGTGGCATTTCAACTGCTAATAGGAAATGTACGGTCACAAAGAAAAATAAAGCAATCCAGACTTTACAAAGGTCATGCCAATTATGGACAACTTGCTTTAGGGATAATGAAGTAGGCTCTAGTCCTCAATAGCTTACAATCTGTATGTTTTTAAGACTCTACAAGACTCTCACTTGATCTTATTAACTGAGAATTTAAAGGCTAATTAACAATATGCTGGAAAACCTCTTTCCTGCTGTATGTTTTTCCTCCTTCATAGCAATTTATCTGAATGTCTCTACAAGGTAAAATCAGGAGGAGAAGAAAAAAGCATTTTAAAGTTGGTAAATAAAAATATATATGAAAAGCTAACTGAATATGAGGTTTTCTGTGGCATATCTAGCTCTCTCCAGGATAGTCTGAAAAGCAATTTGTGACAGTTGCGTCCAGCTGTTCAAAGTCAGAGGGTCTATCTAGAATAGCTCTTGCTGGTAAAATATTTGAAATCTAAAAGGAAAGAATGGAGCTGAGGTTATTTTCCCTGAAAATGAAATTCCAGTATTGCCTGGGCTGTAAACACTTAGAATGGATGGGAGGAAAGAATCCAGACTTAGAAAAAAAATCAATAAATTATTTGATTCCTCTTGTCCTTAAGTCATTTCATCCATAGAAAACTGAATCCATGCTGCACTGAGCTCCTGGCAGTAAACCTTTGGCAGTGTTGGGAATAGCTGGTGTGTTGGTTCAGAAAGTTCACTTCTTCAAGAAACAAAGAAAATTTTTTGTTGGATTCTTATAGGGAAAGAGGGAAAAAATTCCATTCACTTCCTTGGTGTTCAAAGTTCACTGATGCACAGAGTTACAGATAGATTAAGACTAAGCTGGGCTTTTCTCATACTGTTCTTTTGATCTGATTGATCCAGCTCTGTTTTGTTCACCTCTNGGCTTTTCTCATACTGTTCTTTTGATCTGATTGATCCAACTCTGTTTTGTTCACCTCTCCTGCTGTGGTGTTCTTTTCCCCAAAGACCAAAGAGTTAGTGCCAGGATCTTCATGTCAAACAGCAGATGGTGAAGGATGCTATCAGAGATGGAAAAGACATGCCCAGCTCTTGTAAATTAGGTGCATGTTGGTCATCCATGTAAGGTCTTCAATGGACCAGGAGCTGGGGTATCAAAAGAGAGAGAAAAGAGATGCTTATGATTCCAAATGGTATGTTTTAAGCTGGATGCAAAAAATAAAAAGGAAAGCATTTCACATAAGGCACATAAAAAGCAATCATAGCCATGCTGATTCATCAGGAGATTATCATGGACCCCCCCCCCCCCAAAAAAAAGGCAAGCTATCTTTATCCAGATCAACTATAATGGTATAAATGGTGTTCAGAGACAGATAGCAATCCCAAACCTCTAATGATAAAAATAGATCTACAAGTACTTGAAGCTGCAAAATTGGTTCCTTGGGGAGAATACAATTTTATTTAGAACAGATGGAACAGCTCATCCAGATAAGCAAACCATCCATTAGCAGCACTTTATCTTGTCTGGAATGAGAATATGCTGATAGTGCATGATATTCTCTCTGTTTCATCAAATTCACTTCGCATCTGGTTGTAGCATCAAAGATTTGAAGGCATATTCGGGGAAAGTATCATTTGAACCATTTTGGCATGCTGTCTGAAGTGAAGATAGTGTTGATTACATGAACAGATGCCACAACCAGTCCATAATGTTTTGCAGCAAGATGTAAACACGAAAGCCCCCAATTAACATAGGCTTAACTCCATATCCTATGATTGCAATACAACTTAGACTCCTTGTCCGTAGCTTGCATTAATTACTTGCTGCAAAATGAAAACTTAGTATGCTTTGACAGCCCACAGACTGAGTCAAGTGTACGCCTGGCATTTCAGCAGAATTCTCAATGGGAGACCTACATCCTCTTCTCGTTTTTAATCTGCTACCCACTGAGTGCAAGCCGAAGAGTCACCAAGCAGAAGGTGGGAAGGCAGAAAGTCACCATGAAGTGCCTTCCCTCTATGACTGGGTAATCAAAACCATTGCCATCACAGCAGGAAGGTTTAGTCAGATTGGGCTGGCTCAATCCCAGGCCTGAGATCATTGATCCCTAGTTATGCAGAGATTGCAACCTACAACTGAGCAGCTCACCAGATGGGGCAGCTGCATGCAAACATAAAACATCCAATTTCAAGTCTCAATAGCTGCTGGCGGGTTTGGGGGATCTGAATTCCATGGTTTTCATGGAAACTTGCTCAATTAATTACTATATCAAGAAGACAAAATCAAGAGAAAATGAACTTTGCATGAACTTTACATTACCAAATACTAGAGAATCAGATGAGTGCTCCATCAATGTGTGAAGGCTGATGGAGTATATTCAAAAAAGAAGTAACAGCATTAAAGCAATTACCCTCCTCTTCAAAGTAATTTCTGATTTTCAATCCTATATGGATAGAAATGAATATCCTATGGAAATGAAGTTCCTTGTTCCTCAGAACATTAGTATAAATTTTGACAGATCCTGCTGTCAGATCAAATTTTTCCTGATATTTAGCCTAAATCTTCTGTCTTATCTTTCTCATATGTTAATTGGCTGTTTCCACTTTAATGAGCCTAAAGCCTCCTTAACAGCTAAATGAAAAAGTGATGTAGCTTTTTTTATTACTATGTTTAGCCTGTTCTTAAAGATTTAGCTCACTGTCCATGACTGGTTTCTTTAGCTATGCGTATTATTTTTCAGTTCTGTGGAAGATCTTAAATAACTATGAGAGCCAATAGCAGATATTCCTGTATGGTCTTCCTGTAATTAAGTGGTTGTTTGCTTCATTCTATCTTTGATGAGATAGAATTTGCTTCCTTAGCCTTTTTTACCCTCTGACCAACAGTTCCCTTTAACCTCAGGAAATTGTTTCCCTGTAAACAAAATCACACACTGCTATGTCTCAGTACAGAAAGATATCAGAATGCTGTGGAAGATCTGATCACACAGATCTTTTAATCTGAATTATCTTTAGCTGATTGAACTTTTAACTGGCTAGCCTAGATCTGATCATAACTAGACTGATCCAGTCTTTGCATAAGAGAGAAGCAAAGAGGAAATGTGTGTGTGTGAACATATAGCGATAAAAGTAGACTTATACATGAAGAAAACTATTCATGGCATGACTGAGATGGAAAAATAGGAGGCCCATCTTTGAATATAGGCTTTGGATTTGAGGAGGAACTCAAACTTTTTTTGAATGCTCTACTGCAAGGGTCTCCAATCTTGGCAACGTTAAGACTTGTGGACCAACTCCCTGCTTGCTAAGGAATTCTGGAAGTTGAAGTCCACAAGTCTTAAAGTTGCCAAGGTTGGAGACCCCTGCTTTACTGTGTGCCTTGTGCAGATGTTGTTTATACACACATCTAAATTGTGCATCTGCACAAATACTAGGTATCTTTCCTCTTCTCAGTGACATAGTGAATCAGGATACACCTATTGGCTTAACACTCACAGCAGAGAAGAAAAAGTTGGAAGCCTAACTGCTTTTCAGGCTATTTTTATTTTGTTCCCTTTGGTGATTCAGAAAAAGAGGTTAGCATGGTCACTGATCGACAATTCATTAACAATGGCTAGCTCTGCTTTAAAATAAGACTGTGAGATCATGTTCATGTACAAAAAACACCAACTTTCAGCTAAGATATCAGGAACAGCTAGCTTTCCCCTTTAAGGAACACAGATGACGCTGCTGCAAAAATTACATTTGCCACACATATATATATATATGTTTTTTTAAGCTCTCGCGGGTACTTACATTTGTGCTGTTTAGCTTC
>BHFT01055069.1:0-19331 GCA_004320025.1 Laticauda laticaudata | reverse complement strand
CAGATGCTGGACGGATAGAGAGGAAGCAAAACGGAGGCAGTGAGTACAAAACGGAAGCATCGCGTTAACCAATGGATGGCAAATGTTTTTCTCTGTTTTACATCCTCTTTCCATCCGTTGGTGCAGTGTGACATGGGCTTTATCTTAGCTTGTGGTCATTTTTTGTATTTTTGTGCTTTTTTTTCCTCATCAGTAAGGTAAAGTAAAGTATGTACAAAACTGATAAGTCATCAGTGAAAATATCTTGCCACCTTATCTTTTATCAGCTACTTTTATTTGTTTCATGCATCAGCAATTCTCCAATGACTCTTGCCTTGACATAATGTGTCTAAAATAACAACTGTAAATTCATGATCAGTGTTTCCTAGTTCAGCCTTTCTGACTGTCTAGTGTTCACAATCTATAAAACTGATGATTTGGCCACATCTTATTCTTTGCATGTCCTGAGAATTACCTCAGTGGAAGACAGCTTGTTTTTTGTTATCAGGAAAATCCATAGATGCTAGCCTGGTTAGAAGTTTGCATTCAATTTGGGCTGGAACTGAGAGAAGAAGGAAGATAGCCATCTTTTTATTAAGTGTTTTTATTCCATTTCTGAATCAAGTACTTTGTCAGCCCTGGATCCATCTTGAATCAGATTTGGGGCTACCACAAGGGAAGATGGGTAACCGTGGGAATGAAAGTAAAGCAAGAAGGGAGGTAACCACCACAACAACATTATTTAGTCAGAGCTCAAGGCTGAGTCGCTGGAGTTTGGAGGGGAGCGACTGGACTTGGCAGGAGTTCAGAATGGAGATGGATTGGAGAGTGTGACTTGTGGTTCATCAATAAGGGAGGGGTAAATGTGCGTTTAATATAGCAGGGGAAAATGTGGGATTTCAGATTCAGGTTTTCCCAGATGTGCCAATATGACTTCTCTAATAAATTCTTACTTGGATGGACTTTGTTTCTGAGAGCTGAACTGAGATGGAGAGTTTGGTTGGAATGCTGACATACTTTCTGTATCATGCTAGGCATTACTTTATATTATATATTTAAATGTTCTCGACTATCTTGATGTGCATTTCTTTTTTCATTCATAAAATGTATAATCTGGCTTTTGCTGTCATTGTTTTCTAGCATAATTTGCTAGAAAATATTTATTCATATATACATAAATGGAATTTTTAAACATACACTACTTTGGATTGATGTGTGGAAGGAACCACTGCTTGGTAATTGTAACAATATTTGCAGTTTAATAGTCTGAAGAATTAAATGTGAAAGACAAGGAAGTCTCAAGGCACTCAGTAGCTGAGAAGAAGAACAGGCTGACATTTCTGGCAAAAATTGTGGTCTCAAAATTATAAAATGACAATGTCAACTGCATATAAAGAAAATTTGTATAAGATGTTTTCGTTTTAGCAGGTGACACGCTGAGCCGCCTTGACCGAGCCAATTGCAAGAAATGTTCAAGACAAATTGGATAATATTGTTTGGAAATGTCCACCTCAGATACTGATTCATATTAGCGCCACATATATATGTTGGTGGACAATGACTCAAATATGCCAAAGAAGATATATGGACTTCTGATTAAATCCCACATGGTTGGATTAAAATGCCATAAAGCAACCTACACAACTTTAAACAGCATATTATTTTTATTGGTGAATAATATACCGAAATATACAAATAAGAAACTGAATATTTGATTGTAAAATGTTTTTAAAAACAGGCGGCTTAGGAATTGTATTTTGCCTAAGAATTGGAAAATGAAAAAATAACCTATGCAGGGGAAGTTATTAAGAAAATTATGGAACTGTGCTGAAATGAAGTAAAATTGGACATTTGAAATTAGAGAGCAAGAAGATGAACAATCTTTAATATGAAATGGGATAGATTGCTTGTTTTAAGCATGGTTGGACAAAAAAAACTTCATGTAATGTAATAGATTAGTATAATTTTGTAAATAAGAAGTTCAGATAGATTGAATTATAAATACTAATATAAGACATATATACGCATTGGATGAAAAGTACAACATAAATTTTAAAATAAAAATTTGGAATATCTCATATAAAATGATGGAATAAATAGTTTAGTCATGGATGATTAATAACTGATAAATATATAAGCATGTGTTGCTCTGACAATGTGAAAAATTATATAAATTGTGAGTAATGACTATGAAAGGATAGCACAAAAGATTTCTAACCAACTGACATACTGTATGTATATAAAATGGAAGATGATTTTATGTTTTTATGTTTTGTTTGTATATGTTTGTCTTAAAAAAATAAAAACTTTTATATAAAAAAAGAACAGGATGGCATTTCTCCTATTCTTAAAAATGTAGATGGAACTGTAATTTTAACTTAAATTGACTTGATGAAAGGACACCCATTTGAATGCAACAAATTAGTTTAAGGAATGTGGAACTGGCCATTGTGGACCTCACAACTTTGTCATGCAAGATGAGGTTTCTACCAGTTTCTCTACATCACCTGAAAGCAATGACTTAATTTTGCCCATTGGAAAAAAAAGACTTTGGAAAAAAGTCAAAATATTCCTTAATAATTTGTTATGAACAATAATTTTATGACTATTCCTATGTTGGCTGAATTTGTAAAACTTGTAGTTCCAATCTGATCAAAGCCTTCTGAGAAAGAGATTACACTATCCAATGAGAAAAGCAGCTTGTAAATACTGTTACAATAGACTACACCAAGAATGTAGCTACTCAGCCATATCATGTTTTCTTTATTGTTACAGAGTTTCAGGACTTCTATCTACTACTTGGCATCATTTTTTTTTTCATAAAAACAAGAGGAAGTTACCACAGGTGCTTAAAAACAAGCAAACCACTGATTTATTGAAATACCACCCAGCCAAATATAGAGCATATATATTTTGGCTAGCTCTTGCAACTGTAGGCTGAAAACTTTTTGCTGAATCTCTGATAGAAAATGAAGATTGCTGAGTTGGTAACTGAGTTGGCCATGACCAAAAATTGGAGCAGAGACTTGGAATCATCCACTGTAGACTTTTTTGGTTTAGGACTTACCGATGATGACTTCTGCCTTATAGAAAAGCTGCCATTTGCCTCTGTCTTTATCTCTGTCATCTACTTCATGATTTTTTTCATTGGCTTCTTTGGGAATCTGTTTGTGGTCCTGGTGATGGTGCAGAAACGGGGCAACCAAAGGCTTGTGGACAACTTCGTCCTTAACCTGGCCATTGCAGACCTTGTCTTTGTATGTACTTTGCCTTTCTGGGCTTTGACAGAAGCATTTGATTCCTGGTGGTTTGGTGAAGAGCTTTGCAAATTTAGCAGCTATGCCATTTCTGTGAACCGTTGCTCAAGCATCTTGTTCCTGATGGGCATGAGTGTGGAACGCTTCCTTGTGATGAATAAGCACTGGGATTCCAGATCTCTCGGGACTAAGAGAAATACCAACATTACCTGCAGTTGCATCTGGGTATTTTCCTTTCTATTAGGAATACCATCTTTGCTCTACAGAAAGCTGATCTCTGTGGGAGACAGGTTTGCATGCCAGGATGTAGAACCTTCTATCATCTATACTTTCACAGTACTTTGTTTGACTTTCTTGCTACCCTTGGGTGTGATCTTATTCTGCTACTGCTCTATCTTCTCCATGCTCCAGAGTCATGTCAACGTAGGCAGGAAAGCAAACCATGCTCTTAAAATCATCTTTGTCATCATTGGGGCATTCATCTGCTGTTGGTTACCCTTTAATACCTTTACAGCTGTCATCACTTACGGTATGGTACAGAACATAGACTTCCCTTGTGAGGCAGTGAAAGCTCTCAGGAGGGGAGTTATTATCAGTGCTTGTCTAGCTTTCACCAACAGCTGCATTAATCCTATCATCTATGCCTTTATGGACCAGCAATTCCGACAGAAGGTATTGAAGAATTTCCTAGGTCTTTGTCACCCAAAGGAAAAAGCGCAAAACTCAACATTGTTCTTTTCATCTACAGAATCAAGCCTTCTGTTTAGCAGCAAAAAGAGGTTCATACCAGCCACAACTGTTCCAATTAGCAGCGGGACTGATTTATATGCCTCTAAAAGACAGATATAGTTGCTATTGTTGAGACCATACAGTAGAATTGTTAAGCCAGGTTAGTTATGGAAAAGAGACAAGGGAGATGACTTAGAGGATTGGTTTTTTTGATATGAAAAAATGTTGTTTTGAAAATTTCTGATCAAACTTTGTGGTTTCTAATACAATGTCAAATGATTTTTTTTTATGATACATTACATATACTCTGTATTTTTATAAAATAAAATTCTGTTTATATAAATTTTTCCTTGGTCTGTAGGATAAAAATGCAGATTTAACACTTGCACAGATTTATAAGAGCTTCTTCAACTACCAAGAGATATTTCATATATGAATAGAGTGACTTGTAATCGTACTTATATACTTTCCTAGAAAATAGATGACTATATTTAGTCATAAGCTTACCTGCCTGCCTTAGACCTTTGTTTCAATATTTTTGGTAGCTTTTGCAACTTGACTATTGATTGATGATTGAAAATGTGTTTAATTAACTATAAAAGGAAATGATGGGTAAATATCTTTTGATAACAAGAATTTTTTAACACAATAAGCCATGCAAACAAAACTACCACAATCCATAATGAAACAAAGCCTTGTATATTTAATTATGGATGAATATATAATTGAAACTTTTGCCTTCCTGCCTCTATCTGTTGAAGATGTATATTTTTGTAAAAAAATGATTTCAATACTCAAATTATTGTAACTTTTCCTGATTTTGATTAAATTTTTTAATAACAAAACTCTGGTCTGATATTTATTCATTAAAACAATGGAAATTGTTTGGAAAGTTTTGAATGCAAAACTGTCAATGAATGTATAAACTTTAATTATTGCTATCAATATTCAGATTTCATATCAGCTTTTGAAACTGCCTTAATTTTCTTACTCTTTATTTGTGTTGTTTGGTAGTGAGAAATAACATGAATTGTGAGTCATGAGTTCCAAAAGTACCTCGTTGAAATCTTACTCTACTAAGTACCATTAAGCCAAATTACCTGTGGTTAGTGCACCAAAATAAGGGAGGCATCATAGCTATTTCCCCACTCATGTCCTTAACTTTTCATTATCACACTCAAGTTTTCAGCACTTATTATGTCTAAATATCTTGTCAGTTAAGTAATGGAAAGGCCAAGTGGCATCATTGCTGGATTGTATCTAGGATATCAGTTGGCTTTAATCCAGCCCTGGACATGAGGAAACATTGTATTATCCTTTTTTTCAATCATACTTCAATTATTTCCAAAAAATAATCGGCAATGTGTTGCTCTGTATATATTCCTAACTGGGATTTTCATATGTTTTTACCAGTATAGCCAAATGGTTTGAAGTTATGAATTTTATCAACCAAAACATCTGAAATATACTAATTTGCTACATTTAGATCACATTATTTCTCCAAGAAATTCAGCACACATACACTTTTATATTTTCACAACTATATGAATGGAACAGATTATGTGAGTGTGGATGATTGCCTCAAGTCACACAATGAGGCTCATGACTCAGTGGAAATCTAATATCCTAATCGAATATCAATCACTTGCATCATAACACTGGATCTATTTCAAGATACAAGATAAACTGAAATAAAAATAAATGGAAATTGCTGTAGAAATCTTTCCCAATTCTTTTGGAAAGATTTTTTTCCTGTACTCTTTTCCCTCCTTTGTCTATCTCAGAATTTGAGAGACATGCTGCATTGTTAACAGATTATTAGACTTTATTAATTTATTATTTATTAGACATTAGCACGTGTTTCTGAATGTTGGCAACTTTCAGATGTAGACATAGCTGTCTGGGGAATTCTTGAGTTGAAGTCCATACATCTGAAAAGTTGCTGAAGTTGAGAAACACTGCATTAGCTTGAGCAACCTACACAAACAAACAGGGTGTTTTGTTCCAGACATTTGAATCCTCAAACTTAATCAATATCCAATCCTAACTGAAATGAGTTACCATCTCTTAACTTGTGCAACCCATATTACTCTGAGAAAACAGGAGAAATATATTGTAATTGTGATGCTCTCATTAAGAAAGCTTTGTCATTGAAACAGGTGAAATTGTTTCTTAGTTGAAACTCCCCCCTAAATTACACTACATAACACTTAAATAATTAGTACTGTAGATGGTTTTGGCTAAGATGTGCTATTCCCAGACAGTTTCCCTAAATGTGAAATTGAGAATGCCTAATTTTATTAGTTGATATGAGAGATTATACAGAGTCAAGACTTTCACAAGCCTGTCTGAAATTTCAACATTATTTTCAGCAGCAGGAGGAACTTCAGCAGCGTCCCCTTTATCCTGACATCAAAGTACAGAAAGATATCTGTAAATTTGAAAGTGAAAGAAAATCACATGCCAACATGGGAGGGATGTGAATAAGTTTGGAGTGAGGTCTACTGTAGAGACTATAGATAAAGTAAATAAAGTAAAGACTATAGATAAAGATAAATCTTGTCTAATTGTTTGCTTAACAAATTACTAAACCAATATTGTATGTACTTCCACAAAGGAACCTTTGGACTTATTATTGGGAAAAGAGTAGACCCATTTTATTCTGAGAAAAGAGAAGACCCATTGATATTTAATCAAAATTGTAGGGTCCTCCCCCCACCCCCATTTTCATGACTGACTAGTAATGATCTAAAGAAACCATAATTTCCGAAGCCACAGTAAGATTATTTGTTAAGTCCTTTGTGACTCACTGTGGCCCTTACATCTGCCTTTCTATGGTCCTAGCCAGCTTGCTGATTAGTGGAATATGTGGGAAATTTTGTGAGCAGGAAAGAGCAGTGAAAGATTAATGGAAGAATTCCTAAAAAATGCCATACACACAAAATGATTTCTAGTTCAATTTTTTTGGATTTCACAGCACACTCAAACAACGAAAAAACTCCTTTTATTATATTCTCTTTAATACTCTTAGGTTGCAGAAAGATGATATTACTACAATGCAGATGATTATTATTGTCCTATAATTATGCAGAAGAAAAATAATTGATCCAAATTAATTTTCTTTCGCAAGTTATGAGGAGATATGGGTTTCCATTCAGTGTTATTAAATGCATGGGCATTTACTATTAATATCCCTCTGCATGACTTATGACAAACTGATTAATTTCAGAAGCACGGTATCCTCCATTTTTAAAATGTTATTTGTATCCCGCCTTTATTAAAAGCAACTCAACCTCCTTCTATTTTCCTCACAACAGCCCTGTGACATGAGTTGGGCTGAGAGAGAGTAAGTGGCCCAAAGTCATCCAGCTGGCCTTCATAGCCAAGGCAGGACTAGAATTCACAGTCTCCTGGTTTTTAGCTTGATGCTTTAACCACGAGACCAAACTGGCTCTCATTTTCCCCACTGCCTTTTGTATTTTTTTTAATTCCTGAGTTTTGGAACCCTTAGCAATTTTATTAGGCAATCTGATGATAGTCCTTTTATTACTCTGGTAGATTTTGATTATAAATGATTTTTATATGTTTAGTGATATTTTAGCAAATATAGATACCTATGCTAGTGTGTTGTCACATCTTATAAAGGTGATTCAACATTTTGGCAAGTATTCTGGAAATCTGTTTTATTTGCCCTATCCTGTGAAATTTGAATAACCAATTGAAAGATGTAAGTGTTGTAATTGTTACTTAATAATATTAAGTATTCTAGGACTTTATATAGGGAAGAACTACACTGCAGGTTTTAGAAAATGTGCTCTGAGATATTTACTAGAATTGATTAGAGTAGAATACTACTGAAATACGATTAGGGGAACTTGAAACTTTTAATGCTGCAAGTAGATAAGAAAACTAAAAAGAAAATATGATGCAAGGGAGCAGGGAGGTTTTTTCTTAAAGTAATTCTGCTATTTATTGAATATTATTTGCAAGTTATTTGATGAAAGTTTCGGAAAAGTATATACTTGGAATCAATTTTCAGTGTTGTGTTAAAGGAAATTGGGTAACAGGGAGGCTAAAAACATTTACTTCGTGGTTTGTGGATACTCTGAAATTATAGCAATCAGAAAGACAACAAGAGATTATTCTTGTACCATTACCAATTAGTCAATATTTATATTGGGAATTTTACTAATTCAGAGAATGGCTCTGTCCCTAAATCGACCTGAAGCTCTAGTTAGTCGGGGTTGCTTGACAGAATCGTTTCTTAAAGAGCCTGAACTTTGACTTAAGATGTATTAATTTATTTTTAAAATGTAAAAGCTGCTTTAAAAAAAAATCCCACCACCTCCAAAGCAGCATGAATTGAATACCCGCGATATTTTAATTTGTTCTTCAGAAGACTAATACGTGGTGACACAAAATTCCCAACTTGAAACATGGACTTTAAATTCGAATATGTATTTTGCCCGAACGGGACACACTCCCGATCCCAGGACGCCCAGTCAGCAAAAGGAAAGCCTCTCGAAGAAACCCCGTTTTTCCATACAGATGAGTCGCAGGGGAAAAAACAGAAGAAGCCGCCGTCCTTTTTATCACGGCAGTCCGGTAGCTGCTCTCTTAGCCGCTCCGCATAAACCAAAAAGAGCTCTCAAAGGATTGGCGTTCGCCAATTATTTCCGTCGTATGCAATGTATTTGCACTGAGGTAAAAGGCACAGAGGCGTCTCCCCGCCATCCCCATCCTCTGACGCCAGGTTGTCCCAGACGCCGGCACGTCCGCACCTCAGTGAGGAAAGTTTTGCGAAAATTGCGCAAAAGTAGGGGGCTGGCGCGTCCGTGAATTCGGCACACGCAACGCCAGGGCGGGAAGATATCGGTGGACCCAACAAAGAAGGCGCTCCTGGGCCCGAAGAGAGAGGGGATACGGGGTCCGGGGTCTCCCGTCCCTCCAGGCGCCTGAGGCCTTGGCGCCGAAATGGCTTCTGCCTCAAAAGTCTCAAAGCTCAGAGTGCGAACAACGTTTTTTACGAAGTAATTTTTACTCTCCTTGACTTGCAAGCTTGAAGTGCAACCTCCCCAACTCTCCCGCACGGAAAGCTGCATTTCGTAAAGGCTAAAAAATAGTAAAAGGAAATATTCCAAAACGAAAATATTACATTAAGTCATATATTCGGAGAGGGGGGGAGGGAGGAAGCAGAGAGAGAAAGAGACAGAGAGACAGACACACACACACAGAGACGCAGAGAAAGAGAGACGAGGAATGAAGGAAAAACGGTATCCTTGAGGAATAAGAAATAAAAAGTAGTGTCTCCATTCTGGTGTGTGTATCTGTATGATGGCTATTCACCCCCTTCCCGCTATAAAATGAAACATTAACCTTAAAACAGTAAATTCCCCAGAATCACACATTCAGTCATCCTATAGTTATAGATACGCATCACTCAAATTTATTTATTTATTCCAAGTTTGACTGGGCTAATAATACTAAACTGTTGCAGCAAATCCAATATATAACAATATTTTTGGAGATACTTCTCATATAAGCAGGCTATAGTCAGCTGAGTTTCTATGTGAATTTCTTCATTTTGGAGATTCTTTGTGGCTTTACTGCAAACAATTTCAAATTTAAAGTGCACAATCTGGCTCAAAAGGTGTGCCATTTGTTTAGGATTGTCCACATAGTGAAATGTCAGATAAATTTCAAAAGGAGTATAACTGAGAAATTAGGTAAATACAGTAAGAGAAAAAAAAAAGTCACAATTATGCTGCGCATTCTTCTGCAGAATGTTCCTGAAGGGTTTTTTTTTCCTGTTGGTTAAACCAAGTGAACATAAATTAAATAAGGAGACTGTAAGGTCTTACGCATGAAAGCTTATTGGGTGACTTTGAGCCAGCCACTGTGTCTTAGCCACGATATCAGGGTTGAGCTATTAGCTGGTCAGTCAATTCTTGTCCCAACCAATAGATCAACACTGGGTTAATCTGGAAAAAGTGAACATTGCATTTGTAAGTAAAATGCTAGGAAGAAAAAAAAAACATGTTATTTCAGAACAAAGATCTCTTCCTGAAATGACTGCCAGGGTAGATGGCAGTCCAAGAGATGCCAAGGTTGAACTAGTCTGAAAACTATTTTTTCAGAAAAAAACAACAACAACCAAAAGACTATTGAAACTGAGAACTAGCAGCAACAATTTCTGAAATGAATCAACCCTGATCACTTCAAAAAACTAACTTTGCAGTTATTAGGGAAATACTATCTTTGCATGCTGTTTCAAATTCATAAAGGGTTTCCCTAGAGTGGCTATCTCCAATTAATGCCAGCATGGACCGGTGTTTATTAAACAAAAATACCCTTGATTATAGTTGTGTAATATCTAATTCTAAGAGCTCCTTCCAGTTCCTATTATATATTCTGAAAACTGCTGCAATCCAGGAAGCAGTTATATCTTTGCAAATTGAGAAAGAATGCTGAGATATCGAACACTAAACAGATCAAGAATTTGGTTCTTTGAGAATAAGTTCATTGTAATAGCTCCCTCATTTTGGAATAGCTTGCACCCCTTCTCTTTGCTCTTTTGAAGGCGCTCAACTAGTCTATGCCCCTCCAGAGGGTGTTCAGAAAAAGAAATTTTAATTGAGGACAGTCATGGAAATTATCCTAAGATTTTAATGCTGGATTGATGTATTAATAATTTAAACCTGTTTCTTAATAGAGTCGCTTCACAAACTACATGCAAATATTTATAAATTAGGGACAAATAAAAAGCCTTCCAAGGGAGAATTTAAAAAATTAAGATGGCAGCTGCAATGACACAAAAACACCTTCATTCTTTCTGGCAGGCTTTTTTATTTTATAGTTGTATAACCATCATGATTTGTTTGATCTTCCCTCCAGTGCAGATGCCCTGAAAGTGCCACCAGACAGTTATTTTTAATTGAACATGTGTGTATGAAATAAATTGTTGTTGTTGGGTCCGTATTTCGTAGAAATAAAATGATCTTTAGATTTAGATCTGGGAAAACCCAATGTTGACAATTACACTAGCTGGTTCCCAAAATATGTGTGTGTTAATTTTTAAAAATAAATGCCTATTAAAATACATGCAACAACATATAAAGTATTGGCATAGAGTGCCACCTAGTGACAGTATAAATTAGACCAAATGCTAATCCCTCTTACAAACTGTGAGTAACAGGAGGGAATGTGGTATTTTGGGACAAAACTCTCCAAACAGCTGGAATGTCATGCACAAAGCCAAGAAATGTTCTCTATGGTGCCAAAATGCTGAATAAGGACTTTATGTTTCAGGAAGGTAGAAGCTACTATAGAATGGAAAATGGAAGATTCTTGTAGTTTGTTGCCAGTAGTGGATGGTGCCCATTGTTCTGTCACTATTCTTTTACTGTTCTGTCTTTAGACTGCTGGCTGAATATAAAGACAGACAACTTTACAAAGGCTTCCAGACAAACTTTCTTTACTGGGTCACCAGCCATCCTCAAATATATTTCACAGTTATGTCGAGATCCATCTAATGTCCGATTCTTTGCATAGCTGACTTCATAGTATAAAAGAATAGTGATCTTTCATCCCATAATGAAGGAGCAAGGGGGGGAGGCACCAGCACGCTGCTGGGGTCCAGGCAAGAGTGAAGGAACCTCCCCCAACCCAACCAAGGGTCAATTCAGTGACCAATCAGGATTACAGATGTGACCACATNGACCAATCAGGATTACAGATGTGACCACATGACATGAACTACATTTCCCAGGATGCATTAACTACATTTACCATGAAGCATTCCCTTAAGGGGACAGCTTCCAATTCTAACTTCATCCATTTTGAACATTTGCTTGCCTTCAGTTCTAAAGATCTGCACATTGTGTCTAAGCATTTTCAGAGAGTGCTTTACTGGACTAATCAAATATTTTAAATAATAATATAGGTGAGTTTTCAAGCTACTATTTCTCAGGAGCACAAATTAATGTTCAGAGTCGAGATAAAGAAAATTAGATATAATTTTTGGCAAGCTAATGGGGATTGGAGAACATTAAACATCTCAAGAATTGCATGTCTTACAGGTGATGGAATTGTCCATAAGCATAGAAGAGCAACCAGGATGATTAGGGGACTGGAGTCTAAAACATATGAAGAATGGTCACAGGAACTGAGCTTGGCTAGTCTCGTGGAGAGAAGGACCAGGGGAGACATGATAGCAGTCTTCTAATATTTGAGGGGTTGCCACAGAGAGGTGGGGTTCAAGCTATTTTCTAAAGCATTGTTCTAAAGGAACAATGGATGGAAACTGAACAAGGAGATTTAACCTGGAAATAAGGAGAAACTTTCTGACAGAACAATCAACCAATGGAACAGCCTGCCCTCGGAAGTTGTGGGAGTGTCATCACTTGAGACTTTCAAGAAGAGATTGGACTGCCATTTGTCAGAAATGCTTGGGCAGAGGGTTGGACTAGATGACCTACAAGGTCCCTTCCAAATTTGATGATCTGTTATCTGTTATATAGGTGTCCATTCTTAACCATGATTTCAAAATGACAACACATGTATCATTTTTCAAGCTGCACTCGTGTTGTATTTGAATTATGTCATACAGAGAAGGCAAAAATCACAAAAACCTCTCTCACTCATTTTGGCCATGTCATATGAGAGAATTCATTGGAGAAATAAATTATGTTTGGAAGAGTTAGTGGTAAAAGAAAACCAGGATATCAAAGAACATGGTGGCTAGACACCATCAAAGCTGACAGCAGCTAGAGCAGAGAAAAGCTGAAGTAGTACCAGATGGGAAGGTGTGGAGAGACCTGGCCCATAGAATCACCAAGAATCCAACATGACAAAATGGATAGCACCACCATCATCATCACTATGTCATACAGGAGTCCACAAGAGTGGAGTTTGTGTTGTGACACAAGTTCCATCACTTGCCCCCTCCTGCTCCTCTGTAACACCCATCGTGTCTCAGATCACACGTTCTAAAAAAAAAATATAGGACAGGCTTTGTATTTATATAAAGACATTTCCCCCTCCTTAAACGCCGTCTCTCAATATACTTTCTTCCAAATATACGGTATTGGGAACTTAATCCCCCACATAGCAGGAAATAATCAGGTATGGAAGAAGTGCCCCAAAGATAGCTGGTATTTGGTATTTAACTTTTTTTTTTAGATATGCTGGTTGAGTTTTCATTATGATGATGCAAGAAACAATTATATATCTGGATGCAACTCGATCTCCTAAAGAATTTAAGTCTAATCCATGACTTTTAATGTATTTTTTTTCTCTTTATTCTCCCAAAATTATTATTTGTGAACAAATATACAGAACTCACCGTTCAACATATTGGTTTTAATCATACTGACTTCTGGGAATGATGATGGATTGAACTAATTTTAAGAATAAGTTTTAAATGATATAATAATTCTAACTGGAGCTTATAATCAGGAGAATCTTTTAAAAAGTAATAAGAAGAAACTCACCATCTCCAAGTTAGGATATGGGATCCATTTTTCTCTGGTTCTCCATCATTAGCATGGAGAAGTTACAGAACTTTATCAATAGATTGGAGAGTTACAGAATGTAATAAATAGACAGATTCTTCTCAGCCTATCAATTTTTGAGCAGATTTGTTAATGCAAGTAGTACTTGGATGACCCAAGAGCCACACTGCCAACTGCATTGTTTGACAACCGTTCACAGAGGATGTGGTCAGCATAGCACAAGTTAACATTCAGTCTCTGATTCATATCATGCACAGTGTAGGCACTACCAGAGCATTTTCTCATGGGGTACACAGACAGGGCAAACTAGATTTATACCTGATTCTTAATCACCAACTATAATTATTGCTGTAAGGGAAAAGAGCTGCTGCATGACAAGAAACATGGCCAGGGATGCTCAGAGGGCAATTCAGTTGCAAATTTACACTTTTGCTGATGAAACTGAACCAAACTTTTAGACTTACTGAAGCTGGCTGGTACAAATCTCTAAAAAGTGTTCAGAAACATACAATAGATACCTGCTAAAATCCACATATTTCAGCAGTAAAACTAAGACATAGCTATAGTATGGAAGTTCTGAAGTTCTGCCAGGTCTTTTTTACAGTTAGATAAGTTCTACTCATCATTGTGCTCAATTTTTATTTTATTTATTTATTTATTTGATTTGTCAAATTGCTTAAAAGATAATAGGTATAAGTATAAATATGAGTAAGAATACAGGAAATAGGTACAAATAAATGGGAACAATAGGACAGGGATGGTAGGCACGATGGTACACTTATGCACACCCCTTACAGACCTCTTAGGAATGGGGTGAGGTCAATATTGGTTAGTTTGAGGAGTAGGGATTAGAGGATGTGACAACAGAGTCAGGTAGTGCATTCCAGACATTGACCACTCTTGTTGAAGTTGTACTTTCTGCAATCCATTTTGAAGCAATTTACATTGAGTTTGTATCTGTTGTGTGCTCTTGTATTGTTGTGGTTGTAGCAGATAATTTTGTGTGCTATGCTTAAATCTAACCATAGGCGGCATAGTTCAAGGTTGTCCAAGCCTAAAATCTCAAGCCTGGTGATATAGGGTATTCTGTTGTGAGCAGAGGAGTGTAGTACTCTTCTAGTGAAATACTTTTGGACTTGCTCGATTATGTTAATGTCTGATATGCTGTGCGGATTCCAGACTGATGAGCTGTATTTGAGTAATGGTCTGGCAAAAGTTTTGTATGCTTTAGTTAGAATTTCGATATTTCCGGAGGAGAAGATTTGTAAGATTAGATTTACAACTCTTAATGCCTTTTTGGCAATGCTGTTACAGTGAGCTCTGGTGCTTAGGTAATATGAGAACTCCCAAAGTCCTGTGACTAGAGTGAAGATCATCAAGTGAGGTCCAGATCACCTGGTTTTGTAAGTTTGGTGGAGCGACTCTTTTTTAATCCAATATGTATGGACAGAGCTTTGGTTGGTCAGAATTGAGTTCGCCAGTGCTTTGCCATTTAAGGTGGTACGCACATAATCAAAGGTCGCTGAAGGATAGTAGCATTGTCAGTGGTGTTTGAATAGTTTTCATGTCATCCGCAAGAGGACACAGTTTTGTCTATTGAAATAGGTGATTTTCTCCAAATGTCATTCTGTGGTAGATTGTAAAGAGTGTGGGTCACCTACGCAACACTGCCTGAGCAGGAACTTGTCTGTTAACTGGAGCACGGGTTTTTGATATAAATCCGGCCCATATTAGTTTACTATTTGTGTGCCTGTTACGACAGGAATGCAGTAATACACCACTTATGGATGGGATCCTGAAAATCAGCACTGTAAAGAGTTTAATTTTAAACAGTGTTCTTTGTCGTGGTTACCACTGAACTCAGCAGGGCTTCATTGGCGAAGTCCCCATGTAAATTTGCATTATAGCTTCTACCCCGTTGGCTACGTAGAATACTCCCCATATGTTTGCAAGTGTAGCGAGTTGTAGACTGCAGGCCAATTTTTTCCTGAAACCAAAATGTTTTTTGGAAGTGGTGTTGTCTTGACTCTAAAGCGGAGAGTGATGATTGGTAATGGGTTGATAATCCATGACTTTGCATGTGACAATATACAACACAATGAGATTGGTCTGTAGTTTTAATCCAGGCTGGGCTCACCTTTTTTTGAAGATAGGGTGACTGTAGCTAAGGTTCACCATAGTTTTTGGTAAGGACATGTGTTCTGAATGATAATCTTTTACATCATAATGCTTAGGGACTCTTCGCTATGGAGATTGGAGGAGATATTTTAAAGAAAGTATGCCACATGATCTCATCGGGAGGGCCTAATAGATCGGGATGCGCCTGAATTTACAACGGTCAGTCATTTGGGTGACGCATCTCCCTTGCACTGGCTACCCACATACTATAGCCAACTCGAAAAAGTGGCTTACTATATATACTACTGTTTTGCACTTTTTCCTTCCATCCCCCCTATGATCTACCATTGTTCTGTAGTTCGTATTACATTTTCTATGTTAATCTTCTGTAAAGGTCAATAGGTCACTGGTTTCATCACAGTTGAGTTTATGTTCCGGCAACAAAAAGGAATTATTTGTGGAGGTCATCGAGACCATTGCCCTGTTTTTACAAAGATGGGAACTGAACAATGTGTTGAAGAGATTAGGCCTATAACTGCTTCATCATTGCAGTCTTGTCCCATTAGTCGGGTTTTTTAGATGGTGGATGGACTTTAGATTTTTTTAGTTGTGTTAAACCAAAAATTGTAAGCACACGCGAATGGGTCGATTTCTGTAATATTGGAGGTTTTCCTCTTGCTTGCAGTGGTAATCTTGTTGTTCTGCCTTTCTCTGTTGGCATAGGTGTGTTGTAATTTTCGGTGCTTTTTAAAGTTTAGCTATATAGCATAGTTTTGTTTTTGCGCATATAGCAAGTCTTATTTTTTAGAATGTGAAGTTTCCTTGTTGAATGGGTATTTGGTTTTTTGTTTTTGTCTTTTGGGGGTTTACTAATAGTATACATATAATTGTTTAACCACCTGACTTTTCAAAGTTCAAACAAGAAATGCATTATAAGGTCTCCTGTAAGTATTATACACTGCTAGAGAACAGAATGTGGCAATCAAGGGAGATCGATATGGGTGAGTCTGTTATGACGAATCATACGATTTGGCTGGTTTGTTATAAACAGTTGTATTTTTGGGGAATCCATCATGTATGATCTTCTTTCGTGAGGTGGTAAGTTGTAAGACAAACCGTTGATCATACTGGTGGTCACTGAGAGAGTTTGAAAATGGTCTTCGTATTTGTAGCCACTCAGTTATATGAGGCGTTGTAGGAGATAGGTCAACGCCATACGAGCGACGCTCAACGTCGCTTCAGTTACTAATTGATTTAGTCCCAGTGTACAATACAGTGTACATAATTGTACACAGGGTTGCATGTAATTGGTTAGGATGTACATTTCATTTAGTGTCCCCATTATATGTAGAGATAGATTGCGGGTCACCAAAAGGAAAATCTAGAGGTGGGGCAAAGAGGAGCCATCGTTAAAGTGAAGTTAGCTTTGTTGCATGAAACTATGTTCATAATTGGGGCTCGTGTAACATAGTAAGGAGGTGGATTGTGGCATTTGAGGACCAGTTCACAGGATGATGGTGCTCTGGGAGAACAAGTTCCTATGTACATTGAATCTGTTTTTTAGATTGTAGGGATTTTTTGTAAAAGATAGCAGACTCCAGCTCCTCTATGGCATTCGCGATCTAACTGATAACCATGATCATTTGTGACTGTGTATGGAGTCCTGGAAAACCCTGCATTTAACCAATCATCTCACAGACGCAATATAGATGGTCGAATATGTGGGTCGTGCCTATAAGGGAGATGAGAAATTGCACAGCATTTTGTTTGCAAGGCTCTTGCCGTGATGAGTTCTGAGCATTTTATGATATCGTAATAGTGGGGTCTGGAGGAAGTAAAGTGCACTAACATCCCTAATGTGGATGTTTGGGATGATGGTTAATGGGGTAAGTTGAAGGTCTTGCTTTTTTGATATCATTGGGCCTGTGTGGTAGTCAATGTGTGGGTTAGTATTTCTAGTTCCTCGGGGAATCTTTTGACTCCGAGCGCAGCTCACGTGAATCGTACATATTGGCTGTATAGGTTAAGATCAGGGCAAGAATGGAGGTTCTTATGGGTTGGTGTTGGCTTTTGTGTGTAATCTTATAGTATTAATTATGAATTGTAACTAGTTTTGCCTGTGATTTATTTTGCAAATGACCCTCAGAAGCGTGGGCCACCGAGCGCGTCACTGTTTTGACGTTCGTTGGGCCGATGCAGAGAATGTCAAGTATTTCATCAGGGAGATTGGTTGATGCTTGATAGTCACTGCTGATGTTGCAGACAATTGGTGAGGTGTATATTGGCATTGGATGTCGCTCTAGAGCCATAAGAAGAATGGCATTGTGCGAGCTGCATGCTTCATTCGCACGTGACAGCTCTCTGATGAGGATTGGAATACTCATTATTGCTGATTTGTGGTTTTTCTGTGGATTGGGTTGCAGTTGTTGGGATCAGATGTGTTTTGTAGCATATTGGGATGTCGGGGGTTTTTTTGTGTGTGCTCGTTTTTCTTCTTAAGGTTAGTTAATCTTTCTTTTAAGTGTCCAGGGATGCTACCTATGTATCAAGTGTTTCTATGGTATCGAACTCATTTAAAACAAGAGGGCAGTATATTTTGTCCAGTTTGGGTCTGCATTGAGGGCAAAAATATTTGAAACGCATGGTTGGATGGTTCTAGGATTGAAGTCACATTTGCTGGTAACTACCCACCGCAGCCAGGTGAGCGTAGTTTGTCACACAGAGAACAATTGGTGAAATTTTGCATTATTCCTTAGAGGTTTCTCTGCATATTAAGGCAATGTGCAGGAATCTCCTGTGAGTTCATTCTGAGTGGGGATTCTCTTTCTTCTTTATGGTTTGGTTTGCGCATTGAGCATTTTTTTCCCTGGCTGGTATACAGTTTGTTGAGGCGCATAGTACGTTGATTATGCTTTATGAACAAGCCTATTTTTTGGGTAACCAATATAGCCCAATATCACACCATTATCATTCCAATATGTCCCATTACGTTTGGAACTCTAGGGCAATGTATTTTTTGCTAAAGCAACAATCAGCCTAATCAATTAATTACACTATTGCGAATGCACACCTGGTCCAATATTAAATTTAATAACAATCATAGTCATGCAACACGCAGTTTTAACTTCCTGAAAAAAACTGTCATGATGTTGAAATCATTGCATTCATATTGCGCTTTGTGTTCTTGAGTGCAAGATAGGGGAAATTTTAAAAATGGAAAGGTTTCCACTTGTGTCTCTGGAAATATTCCCTACGTGAAGGCAGTAGCATTCTGTTCCTTAATCTAGTCTAAAATTACATTCCACGAATCTCTCCTTCTTCTCTGGCTGTTTTATCTCATGATTCAGGTCATTTTATAATTCTTTCAGCTTCCTTCATGGCTCACCCGCTGTTCCACCTCTCTCTTTGGCACACAGATGGGCATTCTTTGACTACAATCAGACCTATGATTTGAGCAACTATTACACTGCCTCCAAATTTGACTTTTAGCACCGGTGAGAAGTTCAGCATTGAGCAAACTGTTTTACTTCACACTGATACTATCACCTGCATTTCCTCACTCTTCACAAAACCTTCGTTGCTGAGTGAGAATCAGTAGCGTGCCTCAATTCCCTTTTTTTATGTAAGCCTAGGCGACCGGTTTCACACAGAACACTTTTTCAAGGACCGGCAAATACATTTCTCCTAAATTATGTAAGGGCTGTCTTCACTTATTTCTTTACTCTAAAAACATATT